>JBBJLR010000160.1:3026302-3041635 GCA_037577145.1 Brachypetersius gabonensis
TTTTAACCTGCGGGGTGCCCCCCCCCCCCCCCCCCAACCTCCCATCCCCTCTCTCTTTGTTTATCATGTTTGGCAAACAGATGTATGCAACTGCGGGCTATTAATTAGTGAGAGGTCCCCGTATAGTGTTTGTGAAGAAACCAAATTGGGATCTGGTGACACGCAGCAAACAGTACAGTTTATCTTTTTCACACCAGGCCAGCTCTGCACCCCCCACCCAGACTGAATGACTGCACCCCATTCCACCAAGGCTCCAAACGACTACACCCCGTCCCACCAAACAGATGACCCCCCACCCCCATCCTCAGTCCACAGAGTTAGTTGTGGCACCAGTGATACTAAACATTGATATTGGCCAGAGAAATAAAGGGACGTGTGCTTGGTGTAAGGTGTACTGTCTTACTGCGCTGATACCAACACACTTCAATACACTCTTAGCAAAAAGGGTTCTATATAGTACAGTACATTATAATGTACTATAGTGTAGTGTAGTATAGTATAGTATGGGTAACTATAGCTGAACCACTTTCGATGACAGAATTATTTTTATCATGCAAAGAATCAGTTAAATATTCAAATTATCTTTGTTGTCAGCCCATATAACTGTATTAACTACAGAACAATGGAAAAAAATCTACCTTTAAAGGTTTCTTCAAAGGGAAAGACATTATAGAGCTTAAATGGTTCTTGCAGGACAAACAGAGAACCTGTTGTATGGTTATTAGAAGAAACATTTGAAAAATGGTTCTAAACAGCACCAAAGTTTTTTAAAGGAAAAACATTTTGTGAACTCATTTGTTCGCTACACTTTTTCACACACAAACCTTTCCCCAAACCAGTCATTTCCAACAACATAATCAATCCCATATACATACACCACCCACTGGGACTCCACAGAGGACCCTGACTAAGATCTAAAGGGCTTAAAAACTAATTAAAATTCCACACAGAAACACGCAAGGCTTCCAAATCTCAAAAGGTTTCGTTTGAAGTACATATATAAAGTGTGAGCGTATTTATAGCAAACAGTTGTCTAAGACACGTTTGCTCATGCTGCATATATATTTTCAGAAGCTCTGGAATGTATGTTCTGAGATGGTCCTGCGCTCTTTCAGGAGGTGATGCTTTCCAGGAATGGATGTGGGGCTTTGCAGCACAGTTCAAGCGTGTCCCAGTGCTGGGACTGAAAATCTGCTTTCTAATCATAAAGTCACGTTTAGGTCTGGTTTTTCACCCCCAAAAAATCTGGAGATCTTTGAATTTAGAAGTTAGTTTCTTGAAACTAGAAGTTTTCAATCTTCATGACAGCAGATTCGAATGCAATACTTACAAAACAGGGATGTTAACAGAGGACTCCATGAAATAAGCTCCAGTTAAAATAACCCTAAAGGATGAGGTGGTCCAGTGATGCACTAGTTTAAAGCTTTGTGGACAACCACACCCTTGAAGTTACAAAACTACTGGCTGAGCATCATCACATGATGAAAGAAACTACAAGTCTGAAATGATGTCCACTCATCCTAACTCAATTAAATTCATGAAAGCACTATCAAGATAGAGTAAAAAACACTATCAAACAGCAAAGAGTTACACTTTACAAGAACTTTACAATCTTGATCAGGCTCATATGATTTTCAAACACACCCCTGAGGTCATTCATGAAATTCTTTAACAAACAAGAGCAACCAGTGAGAGAACCCAGAGATAAACTTTACCTGTTAATGTTATTGTCCCCAGCATTTGGAAAAGCTTTCCTCAAGACCAAGTCTGAATCAAAAGGCCCGAGTTGTGAGTAGCTGTCTGAGGCAGAGATGCTGATTAGATTTCCCTGCAGTAGAAGCTGGTCTGTTGACTGTAACTGTCTCTCAGTAACTGCTGGTCCTTCACGCTGCGTTCCTCACTCTCTCACTCCTGAACCCTCATTGAGGCCAAGCTTCTCCTCCTCTCCGTTTCTGGGTTACAATGAGCAGAGGAGGAGGGCAACACACTCATTTCAACACACACACACAGGCCCCGTGTGGGACCACCCCATCCTAGCTCCCCCCTCCCCTCTTTTTTTTCAGCTGTCCATTGCTACTCTCTTCTTCTGAATGGGGCTTCCTTTTCCTCTCCTTTCTTTTCCTCCCCTCCCCACTCACCCACCCACCCCACCGCCTCCACTGCCAGGCCTTCTCACATACTTTAACTTTGCTTTTCTTTCAACTCTCCCCCTCTGTCAAAAACTGCAAGATGACGTTTCATGGCATGTATGGTGCAATCTGGATCGAATAAGGGCTCATTTATCTTGCCTTCTACTTAAGTTCTTAGCTTCAATGCATAATTCCAGGAAACATCTTTAAATAACGAAAGAAGCTTCTTTAAACTTCAAAAAGGCCCCTGGCCCTCACAGATCCCATTTACAAGCATGGCTCTTTAGAAACGCTCTTCATTAGGTTGATTAAAGAACCAAAGGTGACTTTTCTTTGGCTCTAAAGAAGCAATTTTATGGAGGGTGCTTCATATTTCGCCCTACTTTCTCCCTTTATCCTCTTCTCTTTATCACAATACATCACACTTTCTGCAGAAAAGAAAGTATCTCTTCTTGTTCTCTCATGTGTGACAGCACTAACACTGCAGGAATGCTAACAGTGTCGCTCATGAGAGTCTTGGTGGATCTATGACTCTTCTTAAAGGAATTTACTGTAGCTCTAAAAGCATGAATTTCAGATATATGACAGAGATCCACTCACTACTTCAGATGCAACCTATCAAACATTTACTTAAAGGGTACTTCGTACAAACATAAAACTTTCCTAAGACATACTATAGGCTAAATAGCCTCTCTGGCCACATACAGATGACACAGGCATTAATAAATGGCACTTAAGACTTCAGGCATTACTAAACATTCCAACACACTCAGAGACAAAGGTACCAGCTACACTTTTTTGGGGTACAAGTCCCATCACTGGGGCATCTTCAGTACTTTTATTTAGTGGAGGTGTAACATTACATCAAAAATATTATGTATTCATCTATCGAATGGTGGACTAAGTGTATTGTTAAACTCTTATTAGTTAGGGTACATACCTGTAACATTTACACGTTACTTCGTTTTTTTCCAATTAAAAAAAAAACTGACTCGGCTCTAGGTTTTATATTTTATTTATTAAGTCATGAAAAGGTCCTTTTCCCTGAGAAAGTGAGTATAGTGTACTTTAAAAACTCATTTTAGGCACCCATTGTTTGTACCTTGGGGGAACAAAAATGTATCTAGGCATAAGTTATATATATATATATATATATCATGAGGTAATATACCATCATATCATGACCTTTAAATAATCTATATCTTGTCATTTTTGGTTTTATACGACCTTTACACCGTTTGAGAAGTTCATGGCCAATGCATCAGTATTACTTTGAATAAATCTGTATTATGTTATGTCCATTACAGTTAAAGTATTTAAAAGGTTTTGTTGTATTTGGCTCAGACCAACAAAATGAACTATAACCAACAGGAAGTCTCACCTAATTAACTTTGTAAGCCCAAGGCTAAACCAATACTAGACCAGGTACAGGCCCAAAGTGTTCTAATGGCTCATTCTAACTGCAAATGAAAACAACCCAGGCGCGTCCAACTGGACCTGTTTGATAGGAGGACGCTTTGAAGACTGGTGAGATTCCTCAGACATAGAATGCCCTAATCAGAACCTCACACCTCCGCATTGTCCTGAAGGAATGTGCAAATTCCAGGTGGAATCTGCTCTTAAAAAGGGTGATAACAGCTGTAATCCTGCCTGGCCTGAAACCTCCAGACACACTGCAGACAGGGAGAGCTCTCTGCTGCTCCAGACAATCACTGAGACGTGAGGACCTTGAATGGGAGGTGCGCGTGAATGTCTCTGTAAAGACTTGCAGGCACAAAATGTGACATTTTAATGCGAAACCACATGCTTTCAGCAAAATGAAAACAAAACAGAGCAGTTAAGAAAATATTTTGTGGTAACTTTGAGAGTTTAATACTCAAAGTTAATACTTAAAACTAAAAAAAGGTGTCCCTCTTCTTTCCCAGAAGGGTTTCATGCCATTTTCTAGGAGCTAATTCTATCTCCAGCTATTCATGTTATACTCTGCATCTCTATGCTGTCTCCCTTTAATTGAACAGGATTTGACAATAAATGTATGTTTACGTAGATGGGAATCTAATATTTGGCTGCTTAGTATTTGTGAGGAATTGTGAGGGAGAAGGTTTCACTGAAGAGACCATGAAAGGCCATTGTGGTGAAGGGCAATATAAGGCCGGATATAAGGGATGTGACACATGGGAAAGGCCTTTTAATTCCTGGTGACTCTGTCAGAGAGCAGTTCAGGACATACAGTTCCCTCTTATAACAGGGGGACACAAAAGTGAGTCAGAAGGGGCTCACTGTAACATGGATTCCTCAAAAGTGAAATACCAGTTTGGACTAATTGAATCGTTCTACATTCAGGCGTGTCAGGCTTCCTCCGTGATGATTCATGAGCGCTCCGTGGGAAATCAAATGTACACAATCCCCCCCTTGTCTCAAATGTAGTCTATCAACCAGGATGTGCCCTGTGAGTTCAACATATGAGTGTAGAATGAGAAAAGAGAGAAAATCCTGAGAACGTGGGGTAGAGCTGTGGGCGGTTTCTGGTTTGGGCTAGAAGGCCAACCTCTTTTAATAAACAGATCTGAGGAACAGGGAGGAGATTGAGTGGTGGAGTGTGAAAACTTCAGCACAGGAGACAAAAGGTTATGCTGGGAAACATAATAGAATAGGATAGAACAAGACACAATAGGACTTTAGATTGGAAGGAAGAGGGGTTTCAGGCATTGTCCTCTGTCAAAACTTCAGTTATTTTATCTTATGGTGTAAAAACATCTTTTCAGGCTATAGGTTGGGTGTTGCTTGTTTTAAGCTGTAAGATGTACTTTTCTAGATCAGGGCCCCCAAAATGCTCCAAATATTAGCCCCAATCATCTTCCAGTGCATATCAGAGCAAAGATCTGAACCTTCTGGGGGGTCCTGAGATCACTGTTCTAGACAATTGTGTTATACAGTGTCAAAGACACAAATGCACTTAAAACATGCAGAGTTTGAGGCAGGAGTGTGTGTGCAGTTTGCTCTGTGTTAATTGGTGTGGTGGAAGATACACTTTAGTGATATTAGCTTTGTAGCTCCAGTTGTCTAGGCAAAGTGACCAATCAGCTACATTTCAAATTCACACATGACTGTTTTTTTTTGTCACATAAAGGTGTGATAACAGCTAGACAGTTTTGGGCGGTGCAGATTTTTGCTGGCGTAGTTGAAGCCGGCCTCGGCTTGGCTTGGCGGAACTGACAGAGACGCCCATGCTATCTCGAGCATCAGGGAAACGTGACTGAATCCAGGAATGTGGTCCCTGAGGTGTGGTTCTGTGGGCAGGAACAGGGGGAGGCAGGCTACATGCTGTGTTTAGGGCTCGGACGGGACGGTGTGACATCATTACGAACCTACACACACACATACTCCCACATACACCCTGGTGTGTGCAGGCATTCCTCAGGCTAGAGAGATGATGTTGAAATAATGGGAGGAAAAGGAAATGGCTGCTGTGTGTGCGAATCTACCCAGGATCAGAGGACTCTCTCTCCCTCTCCTCCTCTCTCTCTCTTTCTCTCTCTCCCTCTCCTCCTCTCTCTTAGTCCTCTCTCTCTCTGTTCCACTCCCTCTTTCTCCCTCTCTCTCTCTCTTTCTGTCTCTCTCTCTCTCCTTTTCCCTCCCTCTTTCTCTCTCTCTCGCTTTCATAGAAAAACGGAAGCAGAAGAATGGGACATAGGAAACGCATTCATTCTTTTGCGTCATGATTTCTTCTTCCTTCTCCAGTTTCCTGTGGCCGTGAGCTCATTCCTCGCTCACTTTGTTCTCGGCCTTCCCGTTCTTCACCCTCCGAAGCTGCTCTTTGGATGTTGACTCACTGTTAGCAGGACAAAGCTGCTTCATAAAACCTGTCACGATGCTTATAAACTAGGAGTGACCTCAGACTGTCCTCAGTCACTGAACACATTCATACATCCTCTCTCTCACACACTTTCCCCATTTAGTCATTAACATTCCTCACCTGGCAGCTACAGGAAAACACTGTTTATTATGTAATTGTGTTGCAGAGGTGAACGGGATTGTTTTTTTTTTTAGTTTAGGGCCCATGACCTATATTTTATCCTGAGGTCCACCTATGATGGACAAAGTAAAGCAGCCCCTTATAGTCACACATGAAGACACTACAGCACAGTAAACAATGCGAAATTCTGTCTCAGCAATTAACCCAAGTGAAGCAATGGGCAGGCGTATAATGACCTTCTGATCACAGGGGCAACTTCCTAACAATTTACAGCATTTATCAGACACTTTTATCCAGAGACTTCCATTCCCTCACTAGGGGGTTAAGGGTCTTGCTCAGGAACCTAGTGGTGGTATGCTGAGGGTAGGATTCAAACCCATGACCTCCTGATCCAGAGGCACGTACCACCACCCCATTCTAACAGCTAGGCCACTGGCTGCCCCATGGGTTTATATACCAAAAACTGTTATATTTTATTTCTACAGGAGCTTTTCCAACCTCTCTTAACCCTGAAACAGGTTGTTTTTCTTACTGTGCCTTTAAGACAGATATTTGTCGATTACCTCAGTTCTGACTGGTTCCTCCTTATTGAGACTCATTTAAAAATCAGCCTGGGCTTAAACACTCTTTCTGATTATCATGACTGTGTGGGGCTAAACTGCCAACAGCTGAGATTTTGCAGTTCAATTTCCATATTTGGACAATACGGTCTAGAGAGGAAATGGTACATTTTGATAATGTAACAGTATTTATGTAATACATTTAATTCCTTTCTTTCAAAAAAGAAAATATGTTTTTTTCATTATACAGCCCCACTAACCACAATCTGCCAGGTCCGGAGTGACATATAAACCTCATTTTACATTTTATTTTGTTATTTCATCATTCATAACTGACAAACTCTGCCAAAAGTTCAGTTATTATCAAAATCATAAAAGTTATTATGCTTTAAACTGAAATCCTTTTTTGTTGATCATTTTTTACCACATTTTTTGTTACATCTAACAACAGTAAATCAAATGTAACAGTTCAGACCAAACTAAATAGTCTGACCAAACTTCAGGTCAAACGAGGCAGGTCTGAACGTGTCCTTGGACAAAAACGTGACCAGGGGTGTCCAAACGTCCGCACACAGGTTCTCATCATAGACTACACCCTAAAAAAGAGGAGTTCTTGAAAGCTCACAGGTTCATAAACCAATGACAATGCCATGATAACTCCAAAAACATCTACATGTGTGATAACAGAGTTCAGATATATGGGTCGAATAACCATGATTGATGACAGAACCCTTTTGCTAAGATATCTGTGTTAGATGGAAACTGTTTACAGGAATATCCACAGTCTTTGTGGATCCAAGTTGTGGCTTGGATGTGTCTCAGAGTGTGAGACAATATAACAGACATTTTTAATGGACTGGCAGACTGTGGCTGGGGAAGAGGGGCAGATGCTTCAGTCTTTCTCAGTTGTGATCTGTGAAATCCCAATCTGACGCAGGAGAATGTGTCCTGAGAGGAGGAGGAGGAGGAGGAGGAGGAGGAGGAGGGTGAAATGGTAAATTCTGCCCTTTAAATCTCTCCTCAGCTCCTTCACCTTTCACCTCAACCTGCCAGCACTCGAGTGGTCCTAGATCACATCAGAGGTGATAATGTGCTCCCAATTGACGGGGTTCAGATCCTCTGACTACTGATCGGTGACCACCCAGCAAGCCCACTCCAGAATGAATCATCAGACTCGCACAACTTTTAAAGGATTAGCCTGTTACAGAAAAGGCTGGAAGCTTATATGAAAGCACAAGTAATGGAAGTTATGCTATAGTGTCATCTATAAACAATTATCATGCATATCGTTCTTGTCCTTGTGTGTCTGTGCAGTCGCAGCAAAATCAATTTCTTCAGGGGATATTCCAGACATCAGGCTTGCTGCTACTAATCTACACACTTTCATAGATTTCTATAGATAACTGTATGTCACACTGTGTCAGAAACCACATAAATAAAGTAAAAAAAGGTAAAAGTACAAAAAAGGTAAAAAATACTTAGACTGCTGCTAACAGCTTTTAAAAGTAGGAGTAGGAAGGTCTGACTCTACTTTGGCTTCACAGATATATATACTTGTAAGTGATGGATTCACAGCTTCATTGGACAGCAATGAACAGATTCACAGCTTCCATTTCCAATGCACATAAAACCTCACTGCTGTGTCTGTATGGATTGGGTTTTTTGCTTTTTCTCTTTTCAGACTCATCAGCATGGTTGAAAACAGAAAGGCTTTACACTGACTTGCACTGAAAATATACATGTTACTCACATTTTGCCAGACCTGTTGGACTACAAAGCTGTAGAATCCCTCTGCCTTCAAAAACCTCCAAAAGACTCATTTGTTCATCCTCTCCTGATGAAACTATGTACTACTGTAGCAAGAAGACAGATAGTTCGAACTGTAGTACTTCGAACTCTCCTCTGCTTCTCACACTGTCCTGAGTGTTTTATTCTCTTTGGTTTTTCATTGAAGGACATATGCATACATATGTGGGACGTATGGGTTACGTTCCAAGAGCCTCCGCATTTAGTGAAAAACCGTGTTGTGTTTTGGTAAAAAAAATGCCAGTTTAAAATTGGGGAGGGGTGTTTAAAGAAGAAACGACAGGGAGTAGTCATGCTACACGCTGCAGCAGGCTTCTTCTTTTTCTTCTTTTTATGGCGGTTGACAACTTTTTTTTTTAAGCCGCTGGACTGGTGGCAGTAATACAGTTCGGTTCTCAGAAAACTGAGGGTTACTGTACTTATATAGGTTTATATTTAATATATATATATATATATATATATATAAATACACATAAATTCTACACACAAATATAATACATTTATTATACTGTTGTGTATAGTTTTATTCTACTGTTTTTGCTGCTCTTAACTTTGTTCTGTCCACTTGCTGTTAAAACAATGTAAATTCCCCACTTGTGGGACTAAAAGTTCATCTTATCTTTCCTCACACTGTAAGTCGGCTTGGATAAAAGTATCTGACAAATTAATTATTTTCACAAATGCTACAACAATAACATCTGTCATATTTAATACTACATTTGGTTAAATGTTTAACAAATGTTTACAGTTACAAAACAAAACTGACGGCTCAAGCACCACCGCCCTTAAGTTGGAAAAGGTAGAAAAACACTGGTCTAAATGATGTTTATGATGAGATCAGACTGGCTCAAAACGCCCCTCTTCTCCCAATATTTTGATATACCTTACTTATCAGTTCTCTCTTCCCCTGTTCAGAGTTTTTATTCTGAGTTTCCTGTTTTTATCTCTAGTTACTTGATATCCTTTCTTTATGTGTGTTGAGACTGTAAAGAATCCTTAGGCACTTTATAAACACCACATATTATTATTTATGATAATCAATGAGGTAGAAATGTTTTATCAACATTAGTCTTATAGCTTTGGAGCCTGTAGATCTGGACACCAACATGTCTTGGCTAATTTTGGTAAAAATCTACAGTACCGGTCAAAAGTTTTAGAACACCCCAGTGTTTCAAGCTTTTTTTAATTGAAATTCAAACAGTTCAACTCCCATAAATATCATGAAATGGTACAAAGGACAGAGCTGAACTACGAGAGGTTTAAAGATTACCCAGAAGTGGGAAATAATTCTGTAGCCCATGCAGTTCCTCTGGTTTGGGCCTAGTTGGTCGGGTTCGTCCTACAGCAAAATAGTGACCCAAAACATAAGTCCAAGCTCTGCCAGAACTACCTTAGAAAAAAGAACAAGATGGTGAGCTGGAAAACATGGAGTGGCCAGAAGTCTCCAGACTTAAACCCCACTGAGCTGCTTTAAGATGAACTGGACAGAAGAGTGAAAGCAGAGCAGCCTATAAGAGCTGCACACTTATGGGAAGAACTTTCTGCAGAATGAACATCGAGACACTGAACGGCTTGCATTTCAAGAAAAATTGGGGTGTTCTAAATCTTTTGACTGGTAGTGTAGATCAAATCACCCTAACCCCACCCCCCCACTCAATCAGCGATTAAACATTTCTATAATGTTCATAAAACTCACTAAACTGTTTCCTATTTTAGGTCATTTTAAATGTTTTATTTTTAAAAAATGTTTAAAACCTACCTTCCCTCTTTATTTACATGATGCTTCAGCCCTCAGCCCATTCTCCTTTGGCCCCTCAACCCAAGACCAAAAGTAAGGGCACCCTGCTTTAACACACTACATACCTAAACACACAAATTAAAATTCATTAACACAAATACAGTTCAAAACTCTGGGAAGCAGTAAACCCCTCTTTCATCATGGGAGTCCCTGTACTCCCATATCAGTCACTGTCCTATATGACTAAATTGAATTAGACCAAATTAGATTAAATGAAATTAAATACACATTCTCCATGTCTTTTCTTGGTCCCCCATAGTCCCAATATCTCTGGCATTCCACTCCTGTCCCTCGCTGATACTAATGCATGATACGCTGGCTGGGACAATGCTTGTTATAGGGCCGTTCTGGGTTTAGTGTACATTGGGGGATGGTCCTCGCATTCTTGGGCCGTTCCCGGTGGTCTGCAGGCAGTTTATAGCAGATTAGAAGGCTTCAGTGTGAGAGGGATGCAGGGCGAAATGTCTGCAAGCTAGGAGGGAACCAATATTTGCCTTGATTCTGAACAATGTGTTCGCTCCAAAAGAGAAGTGGTTAAGTGGTGCATGCTATCGCCTGGATCTCATGCTGCAACACCAAATATTTAAACACAGTTACAAAACAGACATCTCTCCTACTGACATTCACATCTCTGAAAGAGGGTCTGATGTTTTTTAATCGTCTTGGTGTTCTTTCGCCCCTGGCTGTTTAAACCTAACTGTAGATCCACAGCAGTCTGGAAAAGTATAAAAACTCATTTCTGTTCAAGTATGTTGGATATGTAATACCGAATCAATGCTAGACTTATTATATCTTAAGGTCTATTAGTTCGTAATCGCATGGAAGACAATGCAACATGACTACGTTGATTAATGGGGAATTCCATCGATTTCTCAAGATTTCAGCACATTTCAATCATTAAAATTGTAAACAAGGTCATTCACGCCGGTTTAATGTGAAACACTCGACTGTAGAGATACTTGTTCACAGTGGTGGTAATAGAAACCAGACGTCTAAAGAGTCTAATGTCTTACAAAAGTTCCCTCACAGAAAAGTTATTACATAAAATAGTTTTGAATGTACTGCCAGACGCATCATTTTGCAATAGTTTTGATATAATTTTTGATGGAATGTTTATTATAGATGCCAGTAACATACCTGTCATGGCTTATTAACAGTTTATTGTGCAGTTTATTAATAATATGTTTAAGAACTAAACACCAACAGGTTATGGGATTAAATAAAAAATAACTGTTCTACGATTTGTCATTACAATGTACATAAAATGTATGTGTAATTACAACAAAAAAGTACAAATTATTTGATGGTAAAAGCAGCTCCAGGGTTATGCATACTGCAGCTGGAGATTTACAGTAAGAGCTGTGACTGACCCTCACACTGCTGAAGCTGGACTGCTGTCCAAACGCATGAGGAAATACTTTGGCAACACCACACTGTCCCAGTGCTGGAACCATGTGTGTGTGTGTGTGTGTGTGTGTGTGTGTGTGTGTGTGTGTGTGTGTGTGTGTGTGTGTGTATGTGTGTATGCAGCAATATGTATAGGTATGCCCAAATATTGGTATATTGATACTCTAAAAATATAGTTACTTTAATCGTAAATCTAAAACCTAAAGACACAAAACACAAAATAACACATTAACACCCCTCCACCCCCCACCCCACCCCACCGTCCCCACACACACACAGCTTTTTGTGTGAGTGGCCTCTGTGTATGAGATAATGGCTGATCTCACTCTCTGGACCCATTCAGGCCACCCCTCCTATACAGCTGGCAGGGAGCCGAGTGCATGTGTGCGTATGAGTGTGTGTTTGCTGACTCCACATCTGCACCTGTATCTATGTGCAAGTGTGTGCAACACAGAGGAGTGTGAGGATGTCATGAGGTATTGAGCTCCATTACACCGTCCTGTGTTTGAATCCAGAGATGGTCACTCTCCAAAGAAAACCTTTGATTAGACTGATTTGATTTTCAGAATATCTGCCCTTCACACCCCCACTGGAGCAGAAGGAATGTTGCACAATACACTACATATTTTAGCAAAACAAAAAACGAAAGCAGTGCAATATTTATCAAGCGCCCCTCCCAGCCCGTGTGTGTATGTGTGTGTGGGTGTATGTGTCTCTGTGTGTGTGTGTATGTGAATGACTGTGTGTCTGTATTTGAGGGTGTGGGTGTCTTTTCTTTCTCTGGCAGTCACTTCCTTCAAGAACTGGGTCAGCAGGACCTCTGCATAACACACATTTTTTTATCATTTATTTAATTCCATTTCCCAAAAAATCAGCAAGTTTCCATCCAACGTGTTCTACAGCTCACTGGCTCATATCACTGCTGTGCAAAAAAAACCAAATAACTATCTCTGAACTCTGTCCTTTATATTATACTGTTATACTGACCTAGTTAAAAATGTTATTAACTTACACTGGAAGTAAAGAATGTTTCTGTTTTTTACCATTCTGGAGGTTTTTGGGCGGCAGTTCAAGGATACAATCCTTTTACAAATCCAGTGTTCCTTATGATGGTTGAAGCATTTTGCCACCTGTTTGGCTTTTGCCTTGTTTAAAAGTCTGTATACAAGTCCAAGACAGACTACAGACTCAGACTGGTCTTTAAATCCTGTGTTTTCAGGGGCAGAATTAGAGCACCGTGCTTTATCACCTTTGAAGCATAAGACTACATTTAAAACTAAGCACAAAATATTTAAAAGTGGTGACTTTCTTTGACTTGAGGAAACAGAAACAATAGCTGCTTCCTGAAGGACTTTTAAAGGCTTTCATTTTCAGAGACTGCTTTTAAGCCTCACAGTGACCATTCATGCATAACCAAGCAAATCTAACTTAAGGCCTGAACCAGTGAAGATGATTCCAGATGATCAGGCGGTGATCAGTATACTGGTGGTGCTGAATGCTGAGTGGTTGGAACTCCTTTATCTAGACTCCTTGTCAGGCACCTTACAGTCTGTCACAGAAAACATTTGTTCCCATTTCTTTCATTTAATCTCCTCAATATGCCAAAGATTACAAAGACAGTTTGGTAGGTAAAAAGTAGTGATTTGCTCCAACAAAGTGTTTCAAAGCAAAATATAAAGAAATGAGGGTTTCAAGACTAGTACTTATTTTACTTATTAAGACTTTAATCACAGAGCACCAGCACTCATGAGCTATGGGTTCATTAACTTTAGTCATTAACTTTAGGTAATAGAAAACACGTTCTTCCTTCAAGACAGTATCACATTTCTTTGCACTGCCACGAATGCAATATCACCGGACAGCTCAACATGCTTGGTGGAGAACACTAACGACCAACAAGGCCTGCGTTTAGATCAGGGTATTGAACTGAACGGCAGGTCACAGCTGATTTCTCTAACACACCAACTGAACTGGCATCTAGCAATGACCTGATCAGCCGAATCAAGTGTGTTTTAGTAGGAAAGCAAGTTACTGTTCAGGAATTCGGCCATCCAGAACTGGATTGAGCACCAATTGAGAACCAATGATCGTCATTTTCTGGGTATTAGTGTCATTGAACTTTATTCTTGATGAGCTTTTACATATTAGTCATCAGTACAGAGCTCCATCTATCGTATAAAGAGTTTTATCACAGAGCACCAGCATTCATCAGGTATGGGTTTATTAACTTCAGCTGAAGATCTGATATTGTGATATATTTGATTTATACAGTGTTTGGTTTGTTTGGGGAGATGTACATATGGGGTCAGTGAGGCTCGAGTGTTTGGGTGCGAGTGTGTGTTTGTGTTTATGTGTCCATCCTGTGTGCGTGAGAGTGCATACGTGCTTGTTTGTGTGTGTGTGAGTGTGTGTGTGTGTGTAGTGCGTCAGGTCTGGTGGTGGGGCCTCATGAGAGGAAGATTAAAGCTTCCTCCTCTACAGGCTTCCTTCCTTCACACTGTCTACGTTTTACAGACTAGGCCATTTTTTCCTCCAGCTTTTCAGGCAATTCCTTCTAGTGAAGCTTTTACATGCTGTTCCAACACATTCGCCAGGTTTCAGACCTTCGTCGGACCAAGATCACAATCAAGGATTAAGCCTTTTACATTTACGGCATTTATCAGACGCTTTTATCCAAAGCGACTTCTAATCCCTAACTACAGAGGACAGTCTCCCTGGAGCAACTTGGGGTTAAGAGTCTTGCTCAGGAACCCAGTGGTGTTGTGCTGAAGGTAGGATTCGAACCCATGACCTCTTGGTCTAGAGGCAAGTATCCTACCTACTACGCCTAAATTGCAAGGCCAATTTTAAATCGTCACTGTTTTAGTCTGGATCTTTTCAGAAAGAACCTAGAAATGAAAAAACAAAACTTTCCCTCTTAGCTAAATATGACAAGAATGACCAAAAGAATAAAAAAAAAGTGCTTCCAGGTTGGCCACAGCCTGCCCTGAGTCCCCTGCCCTGAGACCTCCAAAAGGAGGTCTAGATATTTCAGTATGTATACTGGATATTTCAAGTATTCTGGGAACAATAAGGAGTAAAATGATTTAATGGTAAATTATCTAGTTCATTTAATCACATTTCTTTAGATTTTTACCCAATTTTCTTCCCTATTTGGGCCAACTCAGCTCAGTGGACAGCTTGGAGGGGAACACTAACTACCAAAAGGGCCCAGAGCCAGTGTTTAGATCAGGGTACTGAACTGAGCTGACAGTATTACAGTCATTTGGTACATTTTGATTTATATGCACAAAAATTAATCTTACTGTTAAAAACAATAAACTTATGAACAGTAGTGTAAACCTAAAAGGAAGCTTTGCACACACATGAATGTATGTATATGCATATTGTGAATGTGAGGGTGTGTGTGTGTGTGTGTGTGTGTGTGTGTGTGTGTGTGTGTAGTACACTTGGATCCTGTCCTTCGGTGCTGTTATCAGTGGCATTCCTGCTCCTTCAGTGGCTCTGGTGCTTTTATCAGGTTCACAGTCACAAACCCCCCCCATACACACACATCTTCATCACTGTTTTACCGGACCCATCACACACACACACACAGACACACACACACACACACACACACACACACACACACACACACACACACACACACACACA
>JBBJLR010000160.1:3046950-3061863 GCA_037577145.1 Brachypetersius gabonensis
ACGTCTCCAACACTAATATAGTGGAGGTGAATGGAACCAGACGTCTCCAACACTAATATAGTGGAGGTGAATGGTCTTCAATGCTAATATAGTGGAGGTGAATGGAACCAGAGGTTTATGTCTCTAAGGTTCTCTTCACTGCAGGATATCTTTACCCTCACTTCCCCTCAGATGGATGTGAGCTGGCCATTTCGTGGTCTGGAGCTGCGGCTGAGAAGCTGTGAGGAGCTTTACGAGCCTGTTAATGTTCCTCAGGATCAATAAAGCCTGGATGAATCCTCCAGGAAAGTGTTCATCTGTAGAAAAACATACTGTGAGGAAACATTCTCTTTAAAGTTCAATCACTTTAAATCTCAGGGTTCCACGTTCCTCACCTTCATCTCTTCCTCAGTTAAAGGGCTGAACTCCACACTAAATGTGTGGCTACACTGCAGCTTCCTTAGATCCAGAAAAAAATGGTTCTTTAGTCTAGAACTGACTCATACCTACTTACACTATTGCACTAGCTATTTATCTAGAACTGACTGAAACCTGCTTACACTATTGCTCTATATTGTGGATTTATCTAGAACTATACTGAAACCTACTTGCACTATTGGACTAGTGATTTATCTAGAACTGAGTGACACCTGTGTACACTACTGCACTATATAGTTATTTGGAAAAGTTTACTTATTTTCACAATTCCATTCAAAACATAAGCGAAAGTGATCATTCGGTCATACGTGAACACACCACTGCACACAGTGAACACTGTGTATGCCAGTAGTTCATTGCTGTTTTTCATTGGGCAGTGTGGTAATCTCCACCTCTGGTAGAACAGGGAATAGCCCAAAAGAAAAAAAAGGGAAAAGAGGAGAGCTGGAAAGATACCCAAGTGAGACAGATGAAGGGATCAGAGAAATCCGATTAATTTGAGCAGTTTTTTGATAAACTAATTATTGGAACCGTATCTATTATCATGTTTGACAGAAATTCTTTTCTTTCAAAGTATATTTTTTGACATCTTTGTGAGTTCTAAACTTTTTCTGTTTGTTAGCCACGTTGAGCTAAAGCTAGATCTGTACATCTTAACTGTGATGAGTTCGCATTTTATTAGACTGTTAAATTTAGAATCTATTGCTGATCGGTAATTTGAAGTCAAAATCCAGTGGTTGGTCAAAACGATGTATTTTTGTTCAACGAAATAGTTCGGGTGAAGCTGTAGTTATACCGTGACTGTGCTTAGCAGTTTGGGCTGCTAATTGCTAGTGTGATGCAGTTACTTTCTTTGTATAAATAATGCAGCAGTCACTATACTAAGGTTTAACAGTAACTAATGTGTACAGTATTTCATGTAATTTAACTGTAACGTTTATTCAAGCGTGGAAGACGTGTGGAAGACATGTGGAAGGAGTATAAACGTGTATTTTGTCAAATGCACTACCATTGAAACCACATGTATTAGCCATATCTTATGTTAGTTGTATATTTTGGATTTATATGACTATTAATGGTCCTGTTAAAATGCAGGCCAGGTTTTTTGAGGACCCCAAAGAGATCTCGGATCTGAGTTTTCTCCTTGGCTAAGGAGATGGCGAGCCAACCAACTTGAGAGGGAAGACACATCTGCATGCTTCAACGGATTCAACCCTGTTAACCAGTGTCTGCATACACCACCAGTGTGGTAGGATTGTGACCACCATTTAATTTTGTTGCTTTCTTTTTTAAGGGTGCACCCAGACATTGGACAATGATTTAAAAGGATTCCTCTCTACAAAGATTAAAAAAATATATATTCTCTTGACCAGAAACATTTCAGGAGTATTTTATTTCATATTGCCGGCTTTAATTGTACATGTGTTTTGAGAAAATTTCTGTTATATACAGTTTATACTTTATTAAGAATTTTGTGTCCAGTTAAATGTTGATTGAGTCCTTTATGTTTCTGACCCCTCCCTACGAATCTAGATACTGGTCCACTGTAGTCCGTTAGGTGGGTTACAGGTTATATAATCTTTTAGATTTTTAATATACAAAATTGTGAACTCCACTGGGTAAACTACACGCTGATTTGTGAAGTGAAAAAAGTAAACACAAACTATTAAAGCTAAATGTTAACGCACTATTAATAGCAATGCTGCAAAGGTCTCAGGCCTTAGTTAACTTGTTGGGCCTTAATGGGCTCATTAGGATGGCCAAGAAGCATCCTTAGAATATTCTGATTTTATATGATATCAATCTAATATTACATGTTTAACAGATCCTTGGATGGTTACAATTCAAGTGTATAACAAGCTCTTTATTTCTGTATTATTATTATATAATAGCATGGAAACAGAGAGATTCAACCTGGTTTAAACACTCACCGTTCCAACCAGTGGGTAGATAAACCCTGCCCCAATGCTGGCTCGGACGTCTCTGATTGGCAGAATGAAGCCAGTGGGCACGCCCTTTTTCTCCGGCATGTGGGAGAGAGAGAGGTGAGTCTTGGCCATGCAGACAGGAAGGGTGTCAAAGCCCTAGAATGATAATCCACAAATTCTATTAATTTTTCACACAAGTGCAGCTGATGTAGAAGTTAAATGTCGTGGTTAAATATTTTGTATGCCTAAACTCATGCCTGAAACAAATCAATATTGCTGCTATTATTGAAAGAACATCTTAAGGGATGAAACATAATGATAGATAGATAAATAATAAGCATTACTGTATTGACTAAACTACTCTTCACTTAAACAATGTATGTTCATTCAATACCTACAAATGGGAATAAACTGAACTCACCTGTAGATTGTAATAGTCGATCTTAGCTTGAGCTTCGGGTGACAGTTCTATGTCATCGGCCCCGTAAACCTTCTGTGCGATTGCACGGATCTTCTCCACTATGGGCATCTGTGGAAGAGATGTAGAGGTATTTTAAATGAATTCAACGTAAGGCGGAGAAAGGTCATACCCATCAAACTTTCTCCTCTCCTGGGGGTCACAGCAAGGGGATTTTTAAAGGCATGTTGTATCTTCTTGAATTTTGATGCTCATAAATCTCCATTGCTCCATGGCAGACTTCCAGAGTCCGGAAGGCTAATCGGATAACAGCAACAAACGGCAGTTTGGCCTAAAACCTTGCCTTTTAATGGCATCACTTAATCAAAGTCACAACTTGATAAACGCACTAACTCAAACCAGCTGATGTTTTTTTACCACCGCCTTAAAGAAGTCAAAGGCAAAGGACCCACACAGACGACCACAATGTACAGGCAAAGACAAACCAAAGAGGTGTAAAGATCTGTACTGATTTTCTAAAAACTTGATTCAGTTCTTCAGAAACCCAAGTACCTGTTTAAACTGAAACATCATTGCAGAAATTGAATAGTTTTTGCTTAAAAATCACTTTTGAATCCCTAAAGAACCTTTCCATGGACATAGCCATCTCAAAGGACCTTCACAGAAATCTATCCCCAAGCCTCCAGTGAACAATCCAAAATGAGGAGGAGGAAGAAGAAACCTTGCAAGAAACCAGACTCAAAGAGGGATCCATCCATAGGTCAACACCAGACGGCACAAGAGCAAATTACATTATGAGATAATTCAGGAAATGACTTAGGATTTGGCCAGTCAGTACTGATCACATTAGCAACCCAGAATACTTCATTCTAATTTTCATTCAGTAATAATTTAATCATCATTAAGTCCAAGACAAGTAGTAAGGAGACTAGTATGAACAAGTAAGGGTATATTTCTCAAAGATAAATGATGAACCACAATACTTGAGCCTCATTTCTTTATGCTTTGTTTTGAATCACCTTGTTGGTGCAAAAATATTTTTTTCTGCCTGTCAAACTGTCTTATCTTTGGCATATTGAGCAGATTAAATTAAAGAAATGGGACAAATATGACAGGCTCCATAGTGCCTAAAGATACAAGGAGCCTAGATAAAGGAGTTCCAACCATTCAGCATTCAGCACCACCAGTATACTGATCACCGCCTGATCATCTGGAATCATCTGCTCCTGTCTCTTAAGGACTTCAGTTAGATGGTACTTGTTCTGCTTGAATGATTCATACGTAGGTCACTGTGTGTCTTAAACAAAAACATTCTTCTGAAACTGGTAAGGTTCAGGGACTGGACTGGAAATGAGTCTTTCAGGACTCTTAAGGAAGACTACATTATAATACAAGAAAGTCTGCATCATTGGAAGCAAAACGTGAAGAAATGGGGGGAGGCTTGGGACTTATGTCCATCCAACTAAAGAACCTTCACATCATGAGAAAGTTCTGTACTAGCTAAACCAATCAAAGTCTTTTCCTAGATATGTACAGGGTATATACAGCAATCCTTAAGTTAAATTTCATACCTTTTAACCCTTTTTTTAAAACCATCACGACACAGCGTTGCAAGTGTTAATCAACGACCTTTCTAACGTTTACGCAGATTTTGCAATATAACACTGTACAACAGAATAGATTTACAGACTCACTGATGTTGACCACATATTGCACATTTATTTCACTTCATCAGCAAAAATAAAACTACTTAAAATGTGCAACGAAGACATAGTTCCAACAAACTGGCTGGCATTCACTGCATAAATTTGATTTTAACATAAACAAAAAATTTAACATGTACTATAGGCCTAATATGAACTAATGGCCGAAGTGCGTTAGCTCCCATCCAGTTGACATTGATGTTTTTTTACATACCGAACAATAAGCTGCCGGTTATTCCTGACTACAGGTTTGAGCCAGTCCTTAAACGCAGGGTCCTTCACCCAGCTGTCAGAAAACTTGCATTTGCCATGACAACGCTGATGGTTGTCTGGACATAAGCCAGTTGACGACCCGGTTGTCGGACAACCACTGAATATGACGTCAGCATCAAACATATATTACAAAGTTGAGACTCGTGCATTAAAGCAAAAAAAAACAAAACAAAAAAAAAACAAAAACAAAATCTATCGGAAAACAGCTTGTAGCCTGTAGGCTTCTCTGCAGCCATCAATATTAATACGAACTGCCGAAGCCATAAGGTTTATTTTTATTTTTAAGAAGAATAACTAAATCGTAATTTAACCAAGGAAAAAGACAGCCTTACCAGAACTTTGTCTGCCGAAGCTTGTTTATCCCCCAACAATAAGTTTTTCTTCTGATCTGCATCAATCTCTAAATTGAGCTTTAGTGCCCTACGTTGATGGAAATCCATCATAGCGACGGAAAACTTTAATCCATGTGAGACTTCAGGATTGAGACGAGGATGTTTGATTATGTGCCCAGATACGCTAAAGCCTATGTTTAAACGACCTAACGCAAACATTAGAAGATAGAATTTTACTCAAAATAGGAAACCTCATAGTCTGAAAAAATACAAATTTTAAATTTCAGCTAAAACCAAATGTAACACTTTTAATGGCCTTAAATTTGATTTGATTGATCACTTTTTAATACTATTTAAGTCTAGGTCAATAACCATTTTGGGAATCTTTATTTTTGATGCTGAAACACTAACTTTGAGCTCTCTATTGGAAAATAACACACAGAACTGGAACCTTGAGATTCCAGCAAAAGGCATTGCTAAATCAAATTTTTACTCACAGCTATGACAACACACAAACAATTAACCTTATTAACCCGACAGACAGATAAGCAACAGTGTTACAAGCCTAGTGCTTTTCCAATCTTATAAAAGATTCTACAGCTTGCCACTCCTATTAAATCTACTTTGTTCTATAGCATTGAGTGCGCTAACAGCATAAACCAATCAAGCGCTTCTTCAATTTGATATACATCTCCACATTCCTACACTTATTTAATTTCATTTCACTTGTTTAAAATCCAAACCAAGTACCTGTGATGCAGCTCGCAGAATGAACCTGAGGTTAATTATGCTCTTTATTTATAAGGCTGGACAGTTTAGTGACAAAGACGGATTAATCTCACCAAATGAATCAGATTGATCCTCGTGTGGCCTCTCCCCCACCACACTTCACGGCTTTCCTCCACTCACCTTTAGGCTTTAGAGTTCCAACACTTTACTGTGCATTGATTTCACATGCCCCATTTATGAGATAAGGCCAACGTGGCTTTTTAACATGGTCTACACAATTAAATTCACAAAGCTCTGCTACATTTTTGGGCAGCTCTCCATAGGCCGTCTTTCTCTACACTCACATGACTAAAGCTGAAACGGTCAGCTGGTCTTGCAGAGCCCCCAAGAAATGTTTAACAGACAGCAGCAGAAAGTCATCAACACTTTATAAATGCCTGTGAAAACCACAACCCTTAAAGCTGCATTTATATAACCAGCAATAACAAAAGCATGTTGCAATTTAATCTGAACCGTAGAGACTTTTCACTCATAGATTCAACTCTGCAGATTACAAACTGTCAGTTAATTCTACATTTGGGTAAAGTGCAAGAAGAGGCATTTTATGAGCTTGCATTATTAGTTTGCTGAAAAAACACCCCCATTTGCATTTTATGCCACGTTTTTCCAGGTCAACTGTGGTGATGACAACTACATAAATGTGAAACGGAGTGTAAATGAAATTCCTAATACAATAAACTAGCAATCAATTTTGTAACTGCATGTAATAATCTAGTAAAACAATAATTGAAACTCTAGGCCATTAAAAGCTAAAACACCAGATCCACCAGCCCTTCAAACCTAGCTACATAACACTGACCTGACTATACCATGGCATCTGTAACACTGCTGAATAATATAGCCTCATCTAAAGCATGTCATTGGAGATCTCAAGTGACATCATGGTAAAGGTTATGCATTGTTTGAGTTTATGTAGCATGTTAATATGCAACATAAACATTGTGGTATCTTAATGGTAAATAACAGTAATAGCATAATTAGTACAATGATGACAAATTAAATCTTATTGTTTAAGTGTCATGGTACCATTACTGGTATTTGCCATGACAGATGCTAGTGTTTATTGCCATGATTTGAAATGAAAATAAATGGTCATGACACCAAGTATGCATACCGCTTTTCATGACTGCACTTGACGCTCACGACATGCTTACAATAAAGTTACATCAGTGTTATGTAGCAGCGTTTAAATAAAGTGTTACTGAGCTGTTACTGGGTCCACATTTCAAATCAGCATTCCTCATTCTTATAAGTACTTCATTCATTATTGGACAAAAGTATTGGGGCATTTTTTTTTTTATGGTTTGGGCTAGGCTCCTTACTTGCAGTGAATCTTAATGCTACAGCACACAGAGACATTTTGGACACCATGCTTCCAACTCTGTGGACACAGTTTGGGGAAAAACCTTTTCAATTCAAGCATGACAGTGTCCCATTGAACAAAGCGAGCTCCATAAAGACATGGCTGGATGAGTTCAATGTGAGTTCAACCTCCACCCCATCCAGCACCTTTGGGATGAACTGGAATAGAGATTGCGAGTCAGACATTCTCGTCCAACACCGGCTGCAGAAATGCTGTCTTCATGTGCCATGAATGGGAACAAATACCCACAGAAACTCCAAAATCTTGTGGAAGGTCTTCCAAGAAGAGTGGAAGCTGTTAATGCTGCAATGATGGACCAACTCCATATTAAAGTCTATGTAATTGAATGGAATGTCATTAAAGTCCCTGGTGGTGTAATGGTCAGGTGCCATAATACTTTTGTCCATATAGTGTAGTTATTATTGGAGAATAAGACTGAATAATCAAGCCAGAGGTTTAAGGGGTGGATAAGGGTTGGTCATATTCCTGTGAATCTAGAAGGGACAGAAACAGTTTGGTCTGGTCAACCAGGACCTGAGGTCTCACCTGAAGGCTGTAAAGGAAGCGGAAGTTATTCTCCTGTGATGCTGCTTCCTTCACAGCACGAGCCAGTTCCACTGAACCGCGCCCGCCCCGCGTCCAGTGATTACATGGCACAGCAGCTGAAGCCCCAGACGCCTCCGCGATACGACACACCAGGTCAACCTCCGCCTCCGCGTCGGTCCTTCAGAGAGTGGAAAATCAAACACGACTCTTACATCAGCAACAAAAACAGCAGATGAATGAATTTCAGATGCAGTAACAGCAGTAAGTGTGCACTCGGATCAGCTTTTTCCAAAATAGCCTTCTTTCCTTACTTAAAGACATTGAGAGCCACCACCACTGGAACACCAAACAGACGCGCGATTTCAATCTGCTTCTTCAAATTACTGCAGCCCTCTGAGACCAGCTGTAGATTCTGAGGATGAAAAATGACAACTCCATTAAGAAATGTGTCCATTAAGAAACATACTTTAATGTCCATATCAATCAATATATTTGAGAGAGACCGACTGCACAGCTTCTATTTTTTAAATCCTGTAAAACAGCATCTGACAGACTTAGCTTTAGGTGGATTTAACACCATTTCAAGCAGAGTCACTGATGATAGAGAAAGTCTGATTTGGTTCACAGGAATCAGGCCTTTTAAATCTGCACTGGTTCTTTTTCCAACAGCGCAATAAATTACGTTTTATGGGCGGTGGTAAAAACAGGAAATGACATTTTCATCCATTTACTTTCAGGGCCAGATCCATTATTTTACCATTCCTTTTCTAAAATCCATTTAGTTCAGAGTACTGAATGCAGCACTACTGCAATGATTCTTCAACATGAACTACCATATGCTCAGTTTAAAAGTGACAGAAGCTCGCAGTGAGCAATATTATCAAAGATAACTCTTAACCAGGGGTCAATGGTTCTGGTTTTGGAGGGCTGGAGTCCAGCAGTGTTTGTTGATTTCTCTGCTCACTCACTTAGTATGTTCGGAACACACTTGTGTGCAACTGAAATAAATTTTGTTTCAGTTGTTGCAAGCTCTGGAAATTGCATCGAGAAAATTCAGAAGTACTGACGAACGGTGCCCCTAACTGCTTGCTCGTTTTGTCAGGGCGCCGACACTTTTGCTCAAAGTGACAAACATAAGCCAACGTCCCTGAAGGAACTATAGGTTTGGGACCCCTGACCTCGGGCCACAGCCAAGTTCTCTGACCACTGGGACGCCACCTCCTGCTGTTGGACTTAACCAAGAGCCTTCATCAAAGGATGAATCCATTTAAGGACAGATGTCCTCCACTAGGCTTTAGAAGGGGCTCACCCCTCCCATGAGGCCTTCCGGATGGCACTTCCTGCTCTGCTTTACAGCCGCGGCTTACCTCGCTGCGTTACATCGGCAGAGCCAGCGTCCTCGGCCCGGGAGACCAGTCTGGTGCCTTCTGCTTCTCGTTAAGGAACCACACAATTAGCTTAAGCGCTTGAGTTATTTTCTCAGCTGGGGCTGCTTAAGGTAGGCTGATAGAAAGCAGGCCCGGTGTCTCTCAGCCACTATAGCTCCCCTCGGACCTATGCTGGCTCTACCTTCACCAGGCCAGGTTATATTTACTCTGTTAATCGAATCATGCCAAACCACGTTAGGGTGGACAGGCAGCACAAGGGATGCCTGAAGTAGAGGTCTGGGTGTTTTCAGAGGTCATGGAGGGCCAAACACTCATCCACAATTAGACCCACCACAAGATGTTTTAGCTCACAATTAATAGCTTCAGAGGTAACTGAGACAATGTCCCTTTTTTTGTTCAACAATTTAACAAAAGTAACATCAGAAAGCCACCAAACTGGCTTAGTTCACAGTATAGTAGTTCCAAATTGAAGACAAAAACAACATTATTCCATTCCATCCCCTACAGGTGTTCTTAATAAATCTCAAACATACTTTACTGTTATAAGGTGTTGTAGTGCCAGCTATAAGTAATTAAAATAATTCAGAAAGTTATTTTTCATACATATTTTACTCAACCCAAGAGAAAAACACCAAAATATTAAAAGTTTGACAGTATCTACAATCAGTTTAAATAAACTAATCAGAGATTAGCTCAAAAATTGTGATCAGGTGATTACATAACTCTGACTGATCTATCTTGTGTATCTTACAGGTGTGTCAGTATTTCCATGTAAATGATATCGACTGACAAGAGAATATATAACTAAAAAGAGTTCCCCTAAAGAATCCATCTATTCTTCACATACTTTGGGAAGGATGCTTCATAACATTAGGGTATCCATCACATCAAAGTAGTACAAAAGAATCAAATTCAAGTAAAAAAAAACTTCATTAGATCAGTCTATGGTGGGATTTGTACTTCATGTTATTCACAAATACTGATGTATGAAGTCCCTGAGGATGCAGTGTCCAAATAAAGTGCTGTCAAAATGCTGTATGACATTATCATTTACATTAGAGGCATTAAGCAGATGTTTTTATCCAAAGTGATTTCCATCCCCTCACTACAGTGGATGGAGCAACTTGGGGTTAAGGTGGTGGGCTGAAGGTGGGATTCGAACCCATGACCTCTTGGTCCAGAGGCAAGTATCCAATCCACTAGGCCACCACCAACCCCCAGAAGAGAAGGCCTGGGAGAGGCTCTACCGACGCAGTGATGTGTTTCTGATGTGACCGACAAGTAAAGAGTCACACATCCTTGTGCAATGTGTGCAATGCTGCCACATATTGATTGAGTAAGACAATACAACTTTCTGCACCGGCAAGGGAGCAGGCTTTCCATTCCAGCCAAGTACACACTGCGAAAGAGTACACACTGCGAAAGATTAAACGAATGTTTAAAAGATTAACATGATAAACAGAAAAAGATTTTCTCACCAGTTCCATTAAACCCAATCTGATCTTTCAGTCCCATTTCCTCCGCATAGATCTTTCACACCTAATAATCCCAAATCATACTTAATACTAGCATAAATTAACAAGGTAAAAAAGGTCTAATCTGATTTCAGGCTGACTTTATTAAAGAGGTCATTTTAAAGGAGCTGTGCACAAAACAAACCAAAGTCAAACCGAATTTGGAGTAATTCATGTGGCACTTCTGTAAATGGGTATAGGGCGGGTGCTGCACGTGTACAAATAAAACAAAAGTCTTTACCTCTTCTGTGTATTCCTTTGGCAGTGGCGCCCCTGCTGTTACCTGAGAGAAAATATATGCAATGACATTTGAATGGAAAGAGACATTTTCTAAGATTTTAGTCAAGTATATCAACAGTTCAACCGTCCAAGAGAGTGACGACACCCACAATCAATTAACTAGGACAACCTCCCATGCTCTACACCTCCTGTACATGTTTGTGAGTATGAGTGCGAGTGTGAGAGAGAGAGAGTTAGTGTTAATGAGTGAGGAAAGCAAGAGACAGAGGGAGACACAGAACAAAAGAGAGTGAGCGAAAGAGAGAGAACAAAATATGAACAAATTTATTTTCATTTACATTTACATTTATCAGACGCTTTTATCCAAAGCGACTTCCAATCCCTAATTACAGGGGACAATCTCCCTGGAGCAACTTGGGGTTAAGGGTCTTGCTCAGGGACCCAGTGGTGGTGTGCTGAAGGTAGGATTCGAACCCATGACCTCTTGGTCTAGAGGCAAGTATCCTACCCACTACGCCACCACCACCCATTCAGCAGCCCATGTAACTTTATAATTGTTTTTTTCAGGCAATGGTAGTTATAAAGACAGATGAGTATTTAAATATATATTTCATTACAGAACAGTTAGGGAGTTGCCCCTGTGATCGGAAGGTCCCAGAACTGCCCCAGGACCACTGGGAAAAGAACCACCCTTGAAAAAAGCACTATCCCCACACACTGCTCCCCGGGTGCTGTGAATCTATTCTTCTGTAACTCCTCTATTTACTGATCTCCCTCAGCAAAATTAATATCCCCTATTTTTGTACCACCACAAGTATGTTTCAGACCTGTGTTAAACACTGTAATATATATTTACATACGCAGTATATCTTGGTGTATATGTGGTATATCTTGGTGTATGTCTAGACTCTCTCCTCAGGATGTAAACTTTAGTAAAAGTAAGCAAAAGAAACGTTATTCACTTTCTAAGTGAACATTTTAAGCACAAATTAACTCAAGGTATGTAGGTATGTATGTATAAGACCCCAAACACACACTTACATTGGGACCTCCTCCGTGCATCTTCAGGGCTCTGATGGTGGCGACCAATACGACAACATCAGGCTTCAGCCCAGAGGCTCGGCATTTAATGTTAAAGAACTTCTCCATACCAATGTCTGCTCCAAAGCCGGCCTCCGTCACTGAGAGAGAGAGATAGAGAGAGAGAGAAAGAGAGAGCAAAAGCGAGAGAGACAGGAAGAGAGAGACACAGAAAGAGAGAGTGAGACAGGCAGTGATGAACGTTAAAAGCACCATTGGTTACATATTGGCACTAATTATTTCATTTCCTATGCGCTCTTGGGAAAACTTTGAAGTATTGAAATAATTGCTGCCCTTCAAGACTAAAAGCAATCATGTGTGAACATCTGTACCACTACTACAGTGACCACTTTCTAGCAGCACTATGTTCTCCAAGTCTTATCAATATAAACATTAACAGTGTTTACTCTTACTATCATAACAGAAATCTGCACTCACAACTGCCAGCTGCAGGCAAAACAAGATGCTTTACCAACTGCATTCCCTGCGAGTGTATGTGTGTGTGTAATACTAATGGGACACATTATTACAAAAATTATATATATATATAATCATATAACACAACGCATATGGTTCCACATTCTGACATGGTATAAAAGGTGTGTGCGCGCGTGTGTGCGTGTGACTGAGTGATTGTGGTATTTCCACATACCCACCTCTGTCAGTGCCCTTTGAGTTTCCTGCACTATTTCCCAGGCTCTGGAGCAGGGTGAGAGAGGGGCAGAGGGGTGGGGGGGCTAATGTTTTTATTTCCACAGAAGAGGTTTGGCATACTCTGTGGTCTTGTGAGTAAGTGTGTCTGTGTGTGTGTGTGTGTGTGTTTGCAATCAGTGTCCTGCATCATGTTTTGAACTGAGGTAAGACTTACACTCTGCCCCACATACCCGAGTTTGAACTACTTAATGCAGCCTCACAGCAAAGAAATTAGCTAAATAATTCTAATTAAGAGGATTGATCGAGTTAAGAGGAGTGTGTATGAGTGTGTGTGTGTGTGTGTGTGTGTGTGTGTGTGTGTGTGTGTGTGAGAGAGAGAGAGAGAGAGAGGGGGACCTGTCTGCATCACTTTAGCATTACGTCACACACAAACACATGCTAACCACAGATTATCTCATGACTGAGTAACACACCAGAAACATACTGAGGTTTTAGAGGAATTTTCCCTCTTTTTTTGTTTCTGTCTCATTTAACCACACAGTGCAGAGGCCGTCTTCGTGCTGCTGGTGTAAATGGAGTGCCGAAAGCTGCTGCAGAGGGGCCACGATCAGCTTCATTAAAACAAACAGTAGTTTAACTTTGTGTTAACTCCTTGAACCCTAAGGGCCCACTCAGAACTCAAATTTCATAACTTCCACATCACTTTCACATTATGATTAAGGATTAGATTGAAAAATATTTTGTCCATGGGCTTACTAAAGGAACAGGAGATCAATTCACTCAGAACAATGTTAGAGGAAAAATTTTAATGATTGTAATCATAAAGGTTACCTATGTTTCTAGATGAATTTATGTAAGAGTAAATGCAGTAAGAGCAGACAAAATATCCCATACTCACATATTTGTGAATATTAGTCCATATCGATAATCATCAGAATTTGTTTTTCAAATTTAAAAAGTGAATTTTAAATGTTATAGTTTGAGTGTGAAATATCAAATTATTTTAGTAATTGTTATTTTGGCCCAAGCACTGTGGGAGGCTGCTATTAAAATAAAAACAGATCAATTTTACATCTACAAAGAGAAGGCACGAGAATGCATTATATTATGTTGTATTACAAATATGTGCGTAATTAATAGTGAATAAAATGTGTGTCCAAAAGAGGTCCTCTTTAATGGGACACTTGTGTGTGTGTGTGTGTGTGTGTGTGTGTGTGTGTGTGTGTGTGTAGTGCAGTATACTATACTGAGTAGTGCAGTATACTATATCATATTAGCCAATAAGATAAATACAAAGAGTTAGAACAGATTCGACCATTTAGAGTGGCATACATTGAAAAAAATAAATCTTGCATCATATTTTAGATTATAGTTCCAACAGTCTCTTGAGCAAATGGAAAACAAATTATAACTAGAACCCGTTCTGATCTAGAACTAAAACAAAATAACCAACTAAAATGTGGTTCTGTTTGGGTCTGTTCTTGTATTTTAATGTGCAGAACTGACTGCTGAGCAGTTTTACACTGGAATCAGAAGTAAGTGTGTTTTGAGTTGTAAAGTTTTCAGTTATATTTGAAGAGATTTACAGCATTGCAATTTGCTTTGAAATGATAACTGTTTTATTATTGATTTTTTTCCCATTATTATTATTAAAGGTTTGGTTGTGTGTAGGGTCAGGTAATAGATATCTATTCTGCTGGATTCTTTCAGCCTCCTCCTAACTGACAGAGACACACACACACTAACATACTTTCCTTCATTGTTATTCTGTGAAACAAAAGCCTCCACATTCCTCCTGTCTGCTGAAGACCACAGTGCAAAAGTCCTAACCCCTCACTCTGAAGGGCTCATTACAGAAGCAGCTTAAAGCTCATTAGGAACTAACAAGCAACCAGAGTGTTTAGCGAGCTGAGAGTCTGCTCCGTTACCTACAGAGAAATCCAACGGTCTAATCGAATAATCTGAGCCGCTCCTGGCAACAAAGCCTGAGCTCAGAGCTTCTCCTCTCGCCTTTTCCACCATTTACATGCTGGATGTTTTCTAGCAGCATCCTGCAAACAGGCCGCAACCCAACTAAAGTCTTGGCTCAATTCCCTGGCACCATTTCCCCTCTCCACGCATTCTTCAGCGCAGCCTTACAGGCCTCCATAGTTAGCAGAGGGAGAGGGAGAGAGGGAGAGAGAGAGAGAGGGAGAGAGAGAGAGGGAGAGAGAGAGAGGGAGAGAGAGAGAGAGAGAGAGAGAGAGAGAGAGAGAGAGAGAGAGAGAG
>JBBJLR010000160.1:3061963-3079236 GCA_037577145.1 Brachypetersius gabonensis
TGCTGGAGGTGGGATTCGAACCTGTGACCTTTTGGTCCGGAGGCAAGTATCCTACCACTAGGCCACCACCACCCCTGTCCATTTAGTGTATGAAAGATGCCAGCGATGGCAGTTACCACTTTTGTGTCCCCCTCAGTGTCAAAATCCTGACACTATGTAGTTGAAAAAAACACAGTGGAATTGGATGAAACAAAGCTCCACTACTTCTAACTACCTTTTGATGGAGAACACTGATTGTAATTCTGTTGTGTAAATTAACAGACACTCCCCTGTTGGCTAGCATAGAGCTGAAAGGGGAAAGGGAGGGCCGTATTACCCACAAAGAGAAATGCAGGTCGATTATGCTGTTTTGGACGTGGATATTGGTAGCATTTTGTTGGACAGCTCTACAATACAGTTGCACCACTCTGGAGCCTGTATACACACTAAGATGTAAACATGTAAATAAATAATGTTCTCCTAATTAGTTGTGCAATGACTTTAAATTCAACCAAATATATGAGATTTTAATCTCTCTCTCTTGCTCTCAATAAATAAATATCTTGCTACTAAAGGAATTATAGGCACCGGCAGCAGATAAATCTTGCAGCAAGCTGTTCTGACAACAGTTACAATGTTCAGGAATTTGCATTAATTGCTGTTGCGTGTGGGGATGAATACCAATTGTCAGTGCTCTCGCTGTGATGCGATATGAATTCCAGGAGTGTTTTTTTTATGTGAGCTTCTCTGAATATGCAGTGATTAAAGAGCTGAACTAATAGGTGTGCATTTGTACAGCAAAATCAATGCGGAGAGGAATGCAGTCACGCTGTTCTTCTACAGGACACCTGCAGAGATATGGATCTTCCTTTGAGGTCGTGGGCAGAAGCACGGGCCACGACCCAGAGCCCTTCAGAGGAAAGCAAATATTTTAACAGGGCCTTTTGATCACATTTCCTTGGGATCAAGCAAATGGCCCACCTCCTCCTCCCTGTGACCTCTAACCTCAATATTACAGTTAATATAATGGTCAACATTTTCTTTGTACACAGCTTTCTCTGATCATATCAATTAAAGGAAAATGCTGAACATTGTAACTGTTGTCTTATAGTGTCTTATGTAATCTGTTGACAACCTGATGTTTTTTGGGTCCCAAATAAGCCAAATAACATTAAATGTGCCTTTAAGACATACTAGCTATCTTTGTTGCAGAGAGACAAGCATAATCAGATGCTCTTTGAATAAACAGAACACAAAATGCAGCCAAATGCCTGTTGCTGGACTACGATACCTTGCCCAAGGGTACCTCAGCAGTGACACCAGCAGTTGGGATTTGAACCCCAATCTTCTGATTGCAGGGCCAACGCCCTAAACACTTGGTCACCCAGCTGCCCAACATGGAAATCCCAGTTCTAATCCCAGTTCCCCAACATAGGAACACAGAAATAAAATGTTAGAACATAATCTTGAACTCACTATAGTGACTTTGAGTCCTCCCCTGATCCCACCCGAGCAGTGCTAGTTATTTTGAAGGAGCAGTTTGGTGAAAATATTAATTGACACAATTTACTCCACTTACTCCAGATGAAGTCAATCAACCAAGATACGTTTTGAGTCTTCGTATTTGTGCTTGAGTTATGGATAGCTAACATTGCTACATTAAATGTCAATAGTCACCCAAATTGCTTCTGTAACAATGCAACCTTAAGGAAGAGCTGGATAGAGCAGGTTGAGAGAGGTTTTCGGGATGCACAATGCTGTGCAAAAGTCGTAGGCGCCTATGCAAATTATTTAAAGCCATTTTTCTCAGATTAACATTAGAATAAAAGCAAACAAACAAGAAAGCAGTAAAAAGTATCAGGATTGGTTTTGTTTATGAAAAAAGTAGTTAACATTGGGTGAGCAGCTCCTGATTTAATTTAGCTCCTTATTTAATTTAATTTAATTTAATTTGATGACGGATTGAGTCAAACCAGGTTTCTGCTGGAAATGAAAGTAACAACACAGTCACGACTCATCTAAAGAATTGTAAATATACTTGTCTGTATTTACAGAGAGGATTTGGATAACTATTGATTTCTGATGTTTGTTAACAATGTTTGCCTTGGAACTCCTAAATATGTTATGGACCCTAAATAGGTCTATAGGGGTGCATGGAAAACTGTTCATTTGACTTTTTACACACAAACCGACTCCCTGGTCATTACTACCTTCATTTACCCCTGAAAATACACCAAACCAATTAATTTGTATTCATTTGTGAAACCCTAGCCGTTAATTTGACCTTATAGTTTGATTTAAGCCATGAGTGTGAAACCCCTATATTTTAAATTTAGGGTGTTAATTCAGGAGGTTTTATTATTTAAGGGGCACATTTGGTAGTAAAATTAAGTGTTATATTTGGTAGTTTTACTCCTTACTCTATGCACTTTTCCCCTTGATTTTCCTTCATTTACTGTATGGGAAATTAAGGTCAGAATTAGGGTGATTTTGAATTAAGGGGGTTTCATAGTGGTTTGCATCCACTAGTGAAGTGAGTTTTTGCAACAACACACAGTGTGAACAGTGTGAACTTCTTTCTCTGCATTTAACCCATTCACCAAGTGAAGCAGCAGGCAGCCAGGAACACAGTGTCCGGGGAGCAGTGTGTGGAGACTGTATCTTGCTCAAGGGTACCTCAGTGGTCCCACTAGCAGTCCTGGGATTGGAACCCACAACCTTCTGATCTTCTGACCGAACTAGGCCACTAGATTATTACAGATGCTGTTTAACAGTGTTTTGCTTAGTGTTGCTAAGTGATCGAGGTGAGTCCACGTGTTTAAAAGCCAACCAGGTGCTGTAGCTGACACTGATGTAAGAAAACATCTGATATTGACATTTACTTCAGGTTTCAGAACAGCAGCATCCTCAGTAAATGTGCTGCTGAAGAAATGCTGTGCCATTTTCCTTTCTATTGACGCCGAAACCATTTTCACAGGCTCTACACTGTCCGTGGCCAACAGTAGTGCCTTTTATCTTGTGTAATCACCAGGTCATGATGTTTTCACTAAGGACGGGCAAATCAATACTTCCGATCCCTGGTGGGTCTTTTTGAAAATCAGTCTTCACTTTAAATTATTGATTTTCACTGTTTATTTTTTGAAGCAGCAAGCTGTACATCTATTCTCGTACTAAAGTGAATGTGTCTCTACAGCTGAATAAAAACAACAGAAAAATAATTGAAGCAACTATATAGGATTCGAACTACACAATACACACATAACACATACACACAAACACAAGGTGGTATTACTGTACTTGTAAAGACATTTTACTGATTTGTGTAATACTGTATTTGACTAATACTGCACTTAAAATTGATGCCTAAAAACAACCCCAATCTTAACCATGGGAACTAAAAGGTAATCTTTCTGCTGTCAAAAAAAAAATTAACTTAAAAAAACGCCATATTTCCTTGTGAGGACAAGCAAAATGTCCCTGCTGCTAACATATACTCTATAGTGGCAGATTATATGAAGTTATTTGAGTCCAAAGTCAGTTTATGTAGAAAAGAAACTCCTTTATACACACACAAGATGCTCAAATGTATCAGTATAAGGGTGTCAAGGGATTACTTGGTATTTTACTAAAAAGAATGTGAGTGGTATCAATTATCCATCAGTTTCACAATGAAGACTCATTTGGATTTCACACAGTTCCCTTTTAGCATTTTTTTCCCACTTCATTCATGGTGAACAGCTGGTAAGACGGGCTTGTTGTGCGTAATGTGTGTGTGAGAGAGGGAGACAGGGAGAGAGAAAGTGCTAAAGAGAAAAGGTGGGAGAGGGGAAACCTTTGTAGGTGTTTCATTCCATTAAAAACAAACACACTATTAGAAATAATTCACTAGGAAGCAAACCCATGCTGAACCAGAGCCTGGTGTTAAATGGGAGAAATCAGTTTCAACTTGATATTTTGTCAGGTTCTTTAGGACTAAGCCAGCAGATCATTCTAGAAGGGCTCATATAATTAAAAACAGTTTTATTTACTTTTTATTTCATTTATTTTATATACTATATTGAACCAGGAGAAAATTGCTTAGTCCTCTGCATTTAACCCATTCACCTGAATGAAGCAGAGGGCTGCCGACAATGGGGAGCAGTGTGTTTGGGGAGCCGGGGGAGCAGTGTGTGTGGGGAGCCGGGGGAGCAGTGTGTGTGGGGAGCCGGGGGAGCAGTGTGTGTGGGGAGTCGGGTGAGCAGTGTGTGTTACTGGAGCCAGGGTGAACAGTGTGTGGGGGGAGCCAGGATGAACAGTGTGTGGGGGGAGCCGGGGAAGCAGTGTGTGTGGGGAGCCGGGGGAGCAGTGTGTGTGGGGAGCCGGAGGAGCAGTGTATGAGGGGAGCCGTGGGAGCAGTGTGTGTGGGGAGCCAGGGTGAACAGTGTGTGTGGGGAGCCGTGGGAGCAGTGTGTTGGGGGAGCCGGGGTGAACAGTGTGTGGGGGGAGCCGGGGTGAGCAGCGTATGTGGGGAGCCGTGGGAGCAGTGTGTTGGGGAGCCAGGGTGAACAGTGTGTGAGGGGAGCTGTGGGAGCAGTATGTGAGGGGAGCCGGGTGAGCAGTGTGTGTGGGGAGCCGGAGGAGCAGTGTGTGAGGGGAGCCGTGGGAGCAGTGTGTTGGAGGATCCGGGGTGAACAGTGTGTGGGGGGAGCCGGAGGAGCAGTGTGTGTGGGGAGCCGTGGGAGCAGTGTGTTGGGGAGCCAGGGTGAACAGTGTGTTGGGGGAGCCAGGGTGAACAGTGTGTGAGGGGAGCTGTGGGAGCAGTGTGTGAGGGGAGCCGGGTGAGCAGTGTGTGTGGGGAGCCAGAGGAGCAGTGTGTTGGAGGATCCGGGGTCAACAGTGTGTTGGGGGAGCCAGGGTGAACAGTGTGTGTGGGGTGCCTCAGTGGTGCCACTGGCAGAGGTTTATTGTCTTATTGTTTTATTGTTAAATTGTTTTTATTGTTTTACTGCCCCGCCCCATGTCTTTTAATCAGAATATAATTTGTAACCCAGTTTAATATTTTGATCCTCAAGTCTCAATAAAAGCTTCAGTAAAAATATTATATTAGATGTGTAATGAACTGTGCCCCCTTATTGGCACACATGAACATGTCACACAGTGTAAACAACATGAGATTCTTTCTCTGCATTAAACCCATTCACCAAGTGACGCAGCAGAAAGCCAGGAACACAGCGCCCGGGGAGCAGTGTGTGGGTACGGTACCTTGCGCAAGGGAACCTCAGAAATGACACTAGCAGTGTTGGGATTCAAACCCACAACATTCTGTTTACTGCAGCAACTCCCTAACCACCAGAACACCCTAGTGTAGGCGCTGAAGATCATGCAGTATAACTGTTTTGTATGGTTTATATGTGTTCATCTATATAGCCGTAGAGAACACTGCATATAAAACATATGTTGTTTAATCCAATTTGATGGTGAAATATATCAAATCAGCAGCCTCAAGCCATGTGTCAGGTTCATTCAAACATGGTGCAGATAAAAGTGTTTTATAGCCGCATCCTGGAACCCTGAGTTTCGTGACACCCTGAATCATGAGATGCCTAACGATTCCCACATCTGTCATTCAGCCCTGCAAAAAAACAGCCCAGTCCAGCTTATAGAGCTGAGATACAGAGATTTATCTATCACTGCTCCTCATCATACACAACCGAAGCCTCACTGGATAAATGCACTAATGCTGTAAATCCATATCAGTCAGCCACAGCAACTCTGGGACTCTCATCCCTCTCCTCTTCGCACAGCAGACTCAATTCACAGAGAAGGGTTTCCGCTGGTGGGAGACGTGGCAGCCGTCAGCTCATCTGTCTGCTCCAGAAAAGTCATCTAATGTCGGCGCCTGCAGTCATGACAAGGATCAAAGATGAGGTTTCATCAGACGCTCTGCAGGGCACCTGTGGCCACGAAATTAACTGAGGACAAAACATTACGAACCTGAGAGAGTGATTCGCTGTTCATTGTCTGTTCATTTAAGGCTAGCTTTAAAAAAATTTAAAAATAAAAAGATTTCAGGATTTGGAAAAGGATGTGAAGGAAAATTAATGCTAGTCGGGGCCAAGGCAAATCACTGGTGTAATGATAACAGACAGGAAATGTACCTCAGAGGAAAGAGTACTGCAGTACTGGGAGGAAGCAATCAGAGGGTAATGGCCAGTGAAAATGATACCGAATGTATTCTCAACTACATGATTGTATATAGGCCGTGTGTATGAAGTGCTAATTGGACTAGGTTTACCCCAAAAAGTCCTATAATATAGTATATAATAGATTTGATGTCCATGACGTGGCATAAACATCAGTCACGTTACTACATATCCCAGATGTCCTTGTCAGTGTTATGTCACCGTACACACTTTCAGAGTCATTTCAGAGTCACTCAGTCCAGACTAGAGTAAGGAGCTTTGCTCAGACTAGTATATGAAGACTCCTTTCCTCAGTCCTCCTCTCAATCCTACAACTACAACTTTATGGAACAAAAAGTAATCCTAGAGTCACTTCAGAAAACTTTTCCTGAAACGGTGATCTTACTAACCTCATGTGTAGATCTGAACCTTGGTCTCCAACGCCAGGGGCCAGGGACATCTATGTGGTGTCAACATTTATTTTTAGAGAAACTGCATGTAAAATGTATAAGCTGTAAGATAAATAAGTTATATAAGTTAAGGTTAGCAAGGTTTGTCATTCCATGAATATGAGAGAGCTCCAGCTTCAATCACAGGCCATTCAATCCACAGTCGCTACTGTTGGACCATACCGTTTATACCTGGCCGTCTGTGCATCTTCACCCTCAGGATTATGCCTGAAGAGAGATTATCCGCATGAAAATCCAAATATGAACCCACCTGAGATGTATTTAATACATATTTAAGTCTGGCTGCTTAGTGCAGGAGGTCTGAGATGCATTTCAGCCACAAAAAATGCATCAGTTTCTCAGAGCCACATTCAGCCGCTAAAACCAATCCCAGTACTGCGATAGCGCCTCCCCTGCTGCTCTGCACGGAGGAAAACATGTCCACTTGACTGCCACAAGTCTGCTGCTCCATCACATTCACACGACTCTCTCCTGCGGGTTTATTCAGTAGATTTCAAGTCAGTTTATTCCAGTTTTGTTCATCTTTACTTTGCCATGTCATTTCTCACCCTCCCGCTTTAATGGATTCCATTTTAAAGCACATGTTTCACGACCAGGATGACTAATACAGTAGAATAATTATTCTAAAAGGCTTCTTTTTAAAGGTTATTTTAAACTGCTGGTGTAAGGAAGTCTGCTTTTAAACACCAATTACTGGTGCAAGGAAATGAAAACATTGAACTAATTTTTGGTGCAATAACAAGCTTTAAAATAGCACAAATTGAAAAGACAAGGTACTGATTTTTCAATTACGTGCCATATAGTAATTGAATCAGAGTTGCATTTGACAGCCCGATGTAAATGCATGTGGTTATAGTTATTTACAGCCCATATTCTAGTCATATGATACTGTCTCTCACTGTAAAAAATGGATCAATTAAATCACAGCACTTCCCCCACATAAAACCAATCCATCTCCAGTAGGGATAATGCATTTTCTTTATTATCATCATCCATTTCTTTCTTATTCTGCTGCTGCTTTTTAGGCAGTAATAACATTAGCAGCATTGCATTTTGCTCTGGAGCATTGAGTTCATTGAGGCATCCTGTAGTTTCTGTCACTGAGGTTTTATACTGACATTCTGCAGTCAAATGAACTGTGTTAATGTGCCATTCTCCAGTGATACGGAATGAATGTGTTGTTAACATGATCTCCTAATGAACGGCTGATTCTGCATCAAAGGATGGATACAGGAAAGATAACACTAGAAAACAATTCCTCTGTTGCATACACTTCCAGTCAACAAGTTTTTAGCACTTATCTTATTTTCTACAGATTTTTATTCTTGTGTAACTCTGGAACATTGTTGAGTAAACAACTTTAAATTGAAATATGTCAAATAAACAAGTTTCCTTTCTAAAATGAAGGAATCTGTAACAGTGCAGGTCTGAAATTCTAGACTTTAAATGCACTTGTTCTCTGTTTTAGCCCACTGACTGTCACTTAATAGCTCATGAAATGAAATATCTAACAGTTGTCTGGTGATCCACGTTGTAATAAGATTTATGTTAGGCATTCCACTGGTTAGTAGTGGAGAATAAAAAAGTAAACGTAAAAAAGTGAAATTTTCTGACTGATAAAGAACATTATGTGTATTTTTAGTAAATATTAATTTAATAACAATATAGAAAATCTCAGTGTGTGCAAAAACGTTTGACTGGTAGTGTATGAGACTCAAAAATACACCTTATTGTTGTATTCATTTCCAAGCTTACTAGTAAACAGTGATGAATGATTTATGCCACATTTCCCTAGACCTGAAGAGTCATCTCAGAGATAACGCTCTCAAACGGTCTTCACAGTATTGGCAGTTCTTTTATTCCCAAACACGACACACCAAATTCTACATCATTCATGTTACAAATGCTATCCTTTGCTTGCATCAACTTTCATTCTCTCAACAGGTTTTCATCACCTGAGATCAGCTAATGTCTACAGATTGTACATCAACAATGTTCCTCTCCTGCTCCACCGCCATAAAAAATCCATTCACAGAAAAAAAAAAGGAATCGTGAAATGTTTTTTAAAAAAAATTCTAGATACTCCAAGTCCCCCACTGTAAAAGACATGTGCTGTTTGGGTGTGCTTGGCTCTCAGGGGTCCACAGTAGGGAAAGTGCTGACTTTATTGTTCCTGCTGATGCGTCTCTCTGGCCGTCCTTTGGGCTGTTTGGTCTGGATCAGCTCCTCTGGCGTGTTCCCCAGAGGAGGGAGGAGTCTTTTCTTGCTGTTTCTGGTCTCAGGCAGCCACTGAGGGGGCAGCTCAAAGGGGCCGAACCCGAACTGAGTGGCATCTTCGGGGTCAGTAGGCGTGGCCGGGGCCACCTGTGAGGACGAGTAGGCACAGGATTGAATGGGGGAGTGTTTTGGTAGAGGTAAAGCCACTACTTCCTTTGCTCCTTCTCCAGTCTGCTGGGTTCCTGACGTACCCGACCCTGCTGCTGCTGCCTTTCCAGACCCGGCCCCTTCATCGGGTTTGGGTGGGAAGGTGGCCGATGCCACAGAGGGGATTTCGTGCTCTTCCTCTTCGTCCTCTTCCTCATTGGGTCTGAATATCTGCTGCTGGCCGATGTTGAACATTTCCAGCAGCTGGCTGCCCGATCGGGCCACGGTTTCACCCCCCAACGGCCCGGCTTCAGCCAGACCCCCCGAGCTTACTGCATTTCTGCGGCTGTAGCGGCGCTGTACACGGGCCAGGACGTCCAGCAGGCAGCGGCGGGCAGAGCGGTTGACCGTCACAAACAGCAGAGGGTTGGTCAGCAGGGACACTTTGGGCAGCCACACTGCAGTCAGCCGGAGCCAAGCCGAAGCCTCGGAGGTGCCTGGAGGCAGCGCCCTGTAAACCACCAGTGCAGCATAGGGGGCGCTGCAGAGTGCAAAGGCCAGGACCACGGACAGCAACGTAGCATGAAGCTCAGCTTCGCGTTGAGAAACGTACGGAATGGAGATGCTGTTCTGTGGCGTCCGCAAGGCCGCAATGATCACCTTCTTCTTCTGGCTTGCACTCAGCGCCCGCCGGATCAGCGCCATGGCCAGGAACACGGCCGCCAGGGGTAAGATCACCGTGGTGACGTTGTACACCACCATGTAAACAAGATGCCCCAGCGAGTGGCCTTCAGAGCAGCTGGACGTGGCATAAACATCAGTCACATTACTAACAGCAAACACAGGGATGCTGGCCACCACTGCATGTGCCCATATGTAGATGACCAGGTCTCTAGATTTAGCATCAGATATCTTCCTCTCCAGAGGATACAACACAGAGTAGTACCTGCAAATACAGGAAAAAAAGAAGATGTTTCTCAGTCAGGCCTAATGGGCAACCTTAAAAAAGAGATGCCAAAAAGCCTAGGAACAAAAAATCTTGTAAGCATATTAGCTTGATGTTAAACTGGTGAACATTGGTACCAATTCCTATTAATAAATTAATATGCATTCTTCATACAGTAGCACTTCAAACAGCCCTCAGGAGCTCTTGGGTGTTCATCCATAACATCCTATTGCAATAATTTTTGGATGCACAATTTTTGGATGGTTATTATATTCCAGTAATCTGTTGGCTTTCCATCTGACTGTTGATGCAACCTTTGCACAATATTTGGATGTTAAAAATGACCCCTATACTGAATTGCACATTTTTACTAGTTTAGAGTTTCAATTGATAGCTCATTTATATCTATGTACTCTGTTTCTTTTTGTACCCCTGTAAAAAAAATTTACTTTGACTTTTGACTTTGATACTGCCCATCTTACAGGTGTGTCTCAGACACTCACTTTTAAATCTAGAGCTCTCTTGCATTCCATAAACCAATGAAGTCACGTTTGGTCTTGAAGGACGATTGAAGCCATTTGGGACAGGGCTTTAGCCATCTATCAACATGGAGAAGATTGGATGAACTTGTCTGGAAGAGGTCACCCCCCCGCATATCAACAAACTGTTCGGAAGGCTTGGCAGAGGAAAGCTTCTGCTGTCAACAGACCACAAATTATGAGGCGAGATCACTGCACATCACTAGCTGGAATTGAATTCTATGGTCCAGTGAGACAAAACAATAAAGCTTCATTCCAGGAAATTCCACACTGAGAGATCTGGTATGGAGCACTGGGCTTATCTCATCCAGCATTAAAGGAACTGTTCAGCATGTTTGGTGACTACATTTGGCTTCTTTACATAATGCACTGGAGCTATAAGGCTAATCTTGCTACCAGAAGAATTTATATAAATCTTTTCTGTAAATACATCACTCAACCTGGTCATGCCACATTCTGATCGTCATGAAGATGTTACAGATTTGGGCGTGTAGTTTAGGTCAAATGAACAAAAAGTCAACATGTAACTAATAGCCTGCTTTGAAGAATTGGAGTGCTGATCTGGAATTAGATTTTGTGGCAATGACTGCTATAATATGGAGGAATCTGATTTAGCCCACATTTTAATAGCTCACAATAAGTCATGCAGTGTCCTAAACCACACTAAGCCTGTGCCACATCTGTAAGTGTGCTAAGAGAAGCTTTGGGCATGTCTTTATGGAAACAATTTGTGTGAGTAATGTCTTGTGTTTGGGCTTTTGCTCAAGAAGCTAGAACTGGACTCCAAACATGTCGTGGCTGACCAACTACATTTTTTGCCAAAACATTCCTCTAAAGAAGACTCAACTCAGGGTTAGGGTTTTTATAACCTGCATCCTGACCAGTTATAACAGCCACCCCACTCTGCCCGACCTGCAGAAATATGCATTAATCAACATCCTGAATCTGATGTGACCTGCAATGTTTCTTCATACTTTAGTTTTGTCACTAAGCTGACCTGAGTCCCCTCAGTCAACCAATAGGTTATAGGTCCAATCATGCATCACTACTGCACAAGGTACTGAATGCAGGTTACATATTATCATCTCACTGTATACATGTATATAGCTGAGATGACAAAGTGTTTATATTTTTACCGAACTGAAACGTTCTGCATGCAAAATAGTCCTTTTTGCTCATGTTTATCAAGGGCTCCAATAACTCTAGACCAATATGAGCTGCTTATTCCTTGGCTCAGGTTCAACACTGGTAGCATCTTGGTCACAACCACATACGTCACTGCAGTCTGGCTGAAAGAGAGCCCTTCTGCTGCTCACTCCTGCATCACAGCTCTGGGTCGCGAGGAGTGCTGGGTGTGAGAAAGTCAGCGGGGAAGGAGAGAGAGCTTTCTGAGAAACATGTGCCTTCTGAGGCCTGAAAATGGATTTGAATGGTGATGCCGGCATTGCATGAGTACATACAATACACAGCCACCATGACTATTCTCTTTGAGCGTGTGTGTGTGAGTGTGTGTAATGTCTGTGTATTTTTCATTGCGAGAAAAATCTTGGCAGCTCATGCAGAGAAAAACTCCCTCCAGACCTTAGGAAAATAAATTATTCAGTGAACTGATTGAGGGCTATGGCAGGGTATGTTGCTATGGAAGCACAAGCTTGAGCAATAGCCGGTTGGTTCTTGATGGGAAATTGCCCACAGGTTGCATCAAACTAAAAGTAGACAGAAAACAATAAGGACTGACGCATTTCAGATTCCCCCTTGTCTCACCGTGACAATTAAGCTCAATTATCAGATTAAATAAAATACTCAATGGACATTTATGTTCTTGAGGATACTGCAATAATAATTTGGCAGTCTGAATGATAATTAGGGCATCTAACAGAGTGCGTACCTCTGTGTGCATCAATGATGCAATTTACTACAAATTACTTAGTCATTACTAATACAAAGACTAGTGGAGGCCCTGGTCCTTTCTTTATCTTTGTTCTTGCACTCATCTCACCTGTCCAGTGCAATGGCAGCAAAACTGAGAATGGTGACGGAGCAGAAGAGCCTGTGCAGGAACTTGATGGCCTTGCACAGCAACAGTGTGTGGATCCACAGGCAGCATCTTGGGCTCGCATTCAGGAGCACATCAAAGGGCACGCATACCAGGCTGGCACAGATCCCTGAACAGGCCAGGTTCTTGATGAAGCGGCTGGTGACTGACTTGAAGACATTAGTGCAGCAGGTGCACCACAGAACAGCTGCATTGCCTGGAAGAAAACAGCAGCAGTGAGGAGGGGTCAATAGCAGAATGCACACACAATGAGATTTTCTTCGTTTTAATACTACTCCCTTAGTATTAACTAATAATACACTCAATGTTCTTTTCTAACAAATACATTTACAGCATGTTCACCATCTAAACACTTTTATTATCCAGAAAATGTAATTGTTTCTTCATCACTACTGGCCTATTAAAAGACACCTTGTATAATTATGATCACGATGTTGATCACCAGATATCTGTAGATATTCAAAAAGTTCAAAAAGTTATTCAAGAATTTGACGCTGCATCACCACACAACCAGTTAATAGATGTCAGACCTGCACTGTAACAGATTCTTTAATCTTATAAAGGAAACTTGTTTTATTCGCCATTCTATTTATAGTTGGTCATTCAACAATGTCCTGTTGCTTAACAAGAATGAAAATCTGCAGTTTCTGAAATAAATGGATAAAAGGTAAAAACCTGTGGTGTGCAAAAACTAAATGTCACACATATTAGAGAAATGATCCCGGTCAGCTGCTCATGGTTTTCTAGCTTTATGTTATCTGTTAATTCATTATTCACGTTCATATATTACTGTAAAAGAAGTGCTTAAAGTGAACTACTATTTCATTTTATTTTTTGCTGAATTCCGCCTGTTTTTCAGATTGGTTTGATGTGAAACACTTCATTCTAGAGGAACATCTGTGCCAGAATTGTTGATAGAGGTGTGATAGGTACCATTTACATTTATGTTTACAGCATTTAGCAGATGCTCTTATCTTGCTTTGTAGTCCACAAAAAATCACGCCCCTCATATTTGATGCTTGAAGACTAAGATTCTACGAAATTGGTCCTCCACCAGGGACCTATCAGAAGACAGTTTAAGTTCGCTTTGAGTTAGTTAATGACATGAATATGTTCTCCTTGGTGCTCAATGAAGAGGAGGATCTTCCGTCTCAGTTTGAAGACAGTGTGGGTTCCAGTAGTTCTAACAGTCAGGGGAAGTTTGCAGGTCTTTGACCTTTGAGAAGAGGAGGGTCGAGTCCGGCTGTGTTTGATGCTCTAAGCGTCCAAGCTGTGGTCCGTGATCTGATCAGAGCTGACAGGTAAGATGGAGCGGAACCATTTTTGGCTTTGTAGGTGAGAGTTAGAGTTTAAAACTAGGGACGCACCGGAATGATTTCTTTTTTGCCGAAACCGAAAGCTGAAAACCGAAACTGAGACACCGAAAAAAATTATTATGCCAAATTTTTGTAACATTGCCGTTATGTCTGGGACTGCGTACTTGCAATTGCATAAATTAATATTCATGGTTCAAAGAATAAATCTGTCACAAAACTATGAAAATATTTTTTTAAGCTTTCAAACAATACACAATAAAAATTTGAAATAAAATTTTTTACTTGGTGCCAATCATGAATAGACTAAAAGCAAGATAGCGGAAATATTATACAATTAAATATCTTCTCTCATAAAACAAGTGAATTCAAGTGCATTTTAATATTCTGAGCGAAGTGCATTCAGAACAAGTGCTTTAAAAACTGTTGAAAGGCCTTTAACAAAATAGTGTATTAAAACTGGCAGAGCCAATATATTAACTGGAATCACTGGAAAACTTTCTTGCCTTTTCAAAAATGTGTGCCACAGTGGGTGTGCTTGAAGGGTCTTGCCTCTTCTGTGTTTAAAATATATGTACAATGCACAGGGACATATTTTTAACCATCATCAGTATTACATATTATAATTGTATAAAAAGCACAATCTTTCTTATACTAGTAGGTAAACACATTATTTACTTTTACTGTAAGTTAATGTAAATCATTTTGAAGCATTTCTCATTTCCATACATTTGTATACATTTGGTGGAATTTCCCACATATAACCCAATAGTAAATGTTATTTGTTTAAACTATGCCAGGTATCTCAATGCAAAGTCTCTTCCCATTAATATCACTAAATATACTTTATAAAACTGAAAATGATAAATATAAACAACATTATACAGTAAATAGTAATGTTATGTTCAGTATAGCATTGTGTTCTTGTGGAAGTCCAGTATTACTTCCCATCATAAAGCCGGTTTTACTCAATCAGTCCTTTGTTATATTAAATCAGGAGCTGCTGATGGAATTTCACAAATACAAACAACGGCTAGAGGAACTGAGGAGGAATCTGAAACCGAACCTGTGTTCTCCTCACCAGCTCAAACAATATCAGCTACTTTTACAAACAAGACATATCTTGATTCTTTTTACTGCTTTCTTGTTTGTTTGTGTTCATTCTAATGTTAACTGTGCTAGCAGAAAGACGCTTAATCACGCTAAGGCTTTAAACAATTTACAGAGGACACGGTCACATATACACATCAGGGCTCGCGAAATCGCTAGCCCGACGTCCCGGGGCTATTGTGTCTTCCAGTCGGGCTACCAAAATCTATCTCAGCCCTGCGCTAGGGCTATCATAGGAAGGAAAAATATATGTCAATGTTTTTGGATTCTTTTGCAAATGTAGCTGGGTAATTATTTCATTTTTGGGCATCGATGAAATATTGAAATCGTGTTTGAATACGCTTGTGTTTTTTACTTTCACTTTGCGATGACGTGAACTGTGTATTAGAGGGTGACACCGGAGTAAATTTTTAAACCTCTCCCGTCTCACTCCCACAAAAAAAATCCCGTCCCATCCCAATCCCATAAAAAACTGGGGGAAACCCGTCCCGTCCCAATCCCAGACGAATGACTCCCATTCCCTCCCACTCCCGTGTTTTTTCTTTTTGGCTGGAATCGGTCAGTTTCAGTAAAAGTTTCAGAGTACAGATCACAGCATGCCCAGCTTAGCTGAATAAAAATCCAAAATGCAATTTTTTTTTTTTTAACGGAAAGTCATCTTAACACTGCAGTGTGTTTCATGTTGAATTTTATGCAACTCATCCATCCATCCAAAAACACACAGTCACAGACACACACACACACACACACACACACACACACACACAGTCTTGCAGCTGGCGTATTGTGTTTCACGCCATTATTCCCAATGTGTAAAATTTTTGTTATTTCAGACCGACCCAGAAATATCCATGAGCACAAGTGACGTATTATTTTCAGACAGTAGTCGTCGGAGCGTAGCTTTCACGTCTGTCTCCAGTTTGGTTATGATTTTTGCTCTAAAAAGTGTGTGAAGAACCTTCTTCTCTTACATTATTGGTGGTTGGGACTACCAACTGTTACGGGTGTGTGGAGCACGCCATTCACTTCACCGGCTACACACAGCAAACAGGAGGAGAGCATAACGAGACAGGACAACTAGTATCAAGTTCAAAATTAGTATCGAGTTCAAAATGTATTTATTTAATAGGTGTATTTCTGTGTAAAGTTATCATAGTGTTATTACGATTCCCGGTCCCGCCCACTCCCGCTTACATTTTTTCCAGTTCCGTCCCAATCACGTTATTAATAGTGATTTTGTTTCTGTTCAATTAGAACCAAATATTTGAGTTGATGATTGTAATTTCATACAGTTGTTGTAATTAGTGTTTTAACAATTTTTTGATGTTTTGTTTCCTTTACAATATTATACATCGCAAATAATCTCTTTTACATTCAGGCTACTCAAATTGAGTGCATGCCCAAAGGGCTACCAGGGATTTAGAAATTTTGCGAGCCCCGCACATTTTTTGTATTCCTTCATTATGAGACATTAAATGTGATCATGCTACATCTAACACAACCCTTACCACACAAAATGTATTTTTAGGCTTTTACCTTTTCAATAAAAGGTTCTTTAAAGAAAATTCCTTTTCTTAGTAGACCAAAGGTCTCCACTGCCTCAAAATTGTCATTTTTTATCAAGAATTTAAACCACATACACATGCAGAGAATGGTTCTGAAAGCTGGTCTGTAAATAACTCCCAGGTAAATGCCTCACGCTGGCATTCTATGAATCTGACTCGTGTTTGTCACCCCTTCCCACTGGCTGCCAAACACTAGGTCTGATACTTGCTGCTATTTGCATCTGGCCGACCTATTAGTCCACTTGTTTGCAGCTCCATGTCACGGCCTTTCCAGATGTCAGTTAATCCTCTGGGCATTCAATTTAACACTACATGAAGTACGACTCGCTTCAAGGGGAGATGTGAGCCGAGCACGAAGGTGACAGCTTCTCTCCAGCCGGTTCTCCAATACACAGTGACCCACTTTCCACTAAGTACTTCTTTTTTTCCCGGAAAAGGTCACCCCTTTCATCTTTTCCCATTATCATCCACCTGTAATTGGAGAGACACTGAGAGGCTGTGTCTGTTTGCTGTTGTGCCATTACAACTCGGGGCTTGCTGACTGTGAATCACCTCTATCCTCCTTTCCTACAGGATGCCTCCTCCAAGACCGCTGTCTTTGGAGGTGTTCCATTAGCCTCTCATCTCAGTTTCTCCGGTTGAAGGGGTGGTGGGTTGGGGGGCATTGTTGCATTTCAGCAACAGAAAAAATACATATACACTCACCTAAAGAATTATTAGGAACACCTGTTCAATTTCTCATTAATGCAATTATGTAATCAACCAATCAC
>JBBJLR010000160.1:3100372-3127379 GCA_037577145.1 Brachypetersius gabonensis
TTGAGGAGAGACTGAGTGTGTTGGGAGGAGGATGTTGAGGAGAGACTCTGAGTGTGTTGGGAGGAGGATGCTGAGGATGACGCTGTAGAGAGGAGGAGACAAGGAAGGTCTAATAGGAGGTTTATGGATGCGGTAAGGAAGGACATGCTGGCAGTTGGTCTGAGAGAAGAAGATGCAGAGGGTCGACCCTTAATCGGGAGCAAAGGAAGAATTTGTGGTGTCACCTCTCGAGCTCTTCATGTGTTTAAACCATGTTTTGAGGCTAAAGGACTAAAAATGTGCTTTTACACAAGGAAACAGACAAATTATCAGTTTGTCAAACTTGCCCTTCACACTAAGGGATGCACTTTGTCGAACACAAGGCTGAAACAAGATGTTTCATAAAACATTTGCATATGTTTTTTCTAATAAAACATTATTATAGCAGGACATTGTAAATCCCTTGTGATACTTTTATTTAATCTTATCAGGCCAGTAGCTGTTAATTAACTGGCTTCTTGTTCCTACTTTATTAGCCAATATCTAGGGTGAATGCATTATTTCCCACAATGCTTTTATTTGTGAACTACAATGACAACTACATGACCTCTCTGGTGTCATTACATTTAATCATCTTACAAAACCGTATACTTAATTGTATTACAAAAACATACTTAAACATATAACAAGTCTAATGTAAAGTAGTATTACAGGCATCAGACCGTGTATTTATAGCCATTTCCTGTAATCATTTTCTGTGAAAGTGAAAAAGGTTTTAGAGGCTCTAACCTCTTCAGATGTCTGTGAGCGGTTTTGACCCGTTAAGTATCTCTAGAATGGAGTATTTCACATCAATCCTCCCCTGAATGACTTCCCATCTTAATAGTTTTACTATACAGTTGCATAATTCTTATTTTAAATTCTTTCTCAACGCCCATTTAGTGAATAATAAGGCTTAATAAGAGCAGTGCAGGGGTGTAATAATACTGCTATACTGAAGTGTAACTATTTTTAAATACTTACTTGATAGGTAACACTATTTAAGAGATTTCCCCAAACTATTGGATGCTAGAGTGTTAACGCTCCTTTTGAAGATTTTCTCAGCTCATGACAAAGAGCATCATTAATCGAAGGTAACACTGTGCATTCAGTGCCATGTTTCTCGCATTACTCCCGTGATTTCATTTTCATTTTCATCACGTTTTCTTTATTAGAATCTGACACCTCTTGAGGTCCATTTAACTGAGAGATCCAGTTAGCAACTCATTGCACACCTCTGCATGATCATAAGTTTGACAAATTGTGCAGTAATTTACTTCATGTCAGCCTCCAGCTCGCTGCAGAACACAAAAAACATCTTCTAAATCAAGCATTAAACCTACCTGTGATGCATGAGCTGTTTGAGTAAGAGTGTAGCATTAGGTGGAAGAAGGAGGCGTGAGAAACAAAGCTTTCCTCACTCTTATCAGTGTCTCTCTTTCTTCATCTCTTGGGTTTAAATACGAGTTCAGTGAGCCGTTGTGTCACATGGGGTTGCATCTGAGAGGCAGGATATTTTATTTTTAAGTTTTTTTGTGTCTCTGAGCTGCAGTTTTGTGACTTCTGTGGCTCTCTGTTTGGATACAGCAATCAATTCTAAACCATATGAATACACCAACATACCAACCATTAGTCCTTCATTAAATTAAATCAGGAGCTGCTGATGGAGTTTCAAAAATCCAAACAACGGCTGGAGGAACCGAGAAGAAACCGAGCCTGTGTTCTCCTCACCAGGTCACACAAGATCAGCTATTTTTACACACAAAACTAATTCGGATACTTTTTTACTGCTTTCTTGCTTGTTTGTAATTATTTTAATGATTACTATCAGAAAGACACTTCACCATACACTGACAAAAATGGATTTAAATCCTTTACAGGTCCCTAAAGCTGGTGTATTCCTATAACAACCCTTATTGCGCTTTTATAACTATGACCCATATGACTGCTACTTGTACACATGCTCAGAAATGTATGCTAATTACTAAGCTGATGTTTTGTGTTATTTTACGTAGCATAAAGAGGAAATCTTGGCCAAATTTGCTGTCAGCCTTCACTGCAGGTTAGGTTTGCTGATATGCCAGCTCAAATCTTTCATCTTCCAGTTACCACATCCTACACACATACTTGTTGCACGGCAAGTTTCGGTGCAGCAGGCAGCGCTGAATTACATTTTGTGTTGAATAACATTTCCATACTGAATATCTGAGTGTCATGGCTCGATCTGATTTGACCTAATACCGTATACAGCAAATAAGCTACTCTGGACATCTATTTGCATTTAACATGCAAGTGTGTGTTTTATACCATGGCCAGATTTGGAAAAACTCAACTTCTATGAATACTTTGAATGCACTTAATATTTCTTAATATTAATATAGTGCAGCTGGGTGCACTATAAGTCAGTACTTGATCTGACCCAATGTGTTATGCAATCAAATGTAAATGGCATGCCAGCAGTTTGCTGTAAAAGTTTTCTGTAGATCTGTAAAGCACTCTGTAACATTACTCTGAAAGTCTCCGGGAACACGGAACATGGATTACCACAACAGTAATTCCCTTGTATTTAGAGAAAAGAACGGAAAAACCCTTTCTATAGATTTGAATGAACACTTGCTTTAGCGCCTGCCCTTTGGCTTTTATTTTGAATGTTCGGCATCATGGGTTTAGTTCTTTTACTAAGTACATGTTAAAATTCTAAAGTTTAACTTACTTTGAGCTTTTTTAATAAATCAGGACTCCAGATCTGAAGAATAGAGTGTAAGTTCAATCAGAAATGTATAGAAAGAGATTTGCTGGAAGGCATGATTACCTGGTAAAGTAGGTAAAGCAGAAGCTGCTAGCCGATTTCTCCGTCAAGATTCATTTCGAGTAGATCACTATTTATGCACCTGCTCCGAGACCTGGCTGATTATTATCAGAGTCATAAATGTTTGTGATCTGAACTCTTGGAACTGTGCCCTACTGCTCCATTTTTATTATCAATAGCCTTGGCTCAGTGCTGGAGTAGGAGGTGTCTGGAACAAGAAGGACAAAGCCGAACAGGACATACCAAATTCACATTTACAACACTGAATAGTACTGTTTATTTTGATCAAGTGAGGTAATGAAAATGTACCCACTGTTTTTACTCACTATGACTCACAAATCAACCTTTACAATGACCTTTTGTACAGTACTTTTTAAAAATATGATCAGTGTTTCCAACCAAACAGACTATACCTGGTCTCCCCATTCAAGTACACTATATGGACAAAAGTACTGCAGTGCCTAACTGATACATATGGAGTTGATCCCTTTTTGCGGCTATAACAGCTTCCACTGTGCTTGGAAGGCTTACCACAAGATTTTGGAGTTTCTGTGGGAATTTGTGCCCATTCATTCTGTAGAGCATCCAGGCACTGATGTTGGATAAGAAAGCCTGGCTCACAATCTCTGTTCCAGTTCATCCTAAAGGTGTTAGATGGGGTTGAGATCAGGGCTCTGTGTGGACCAGTCAAGTTCTTCCATACCGAACTCATCCAGCCATGTCTTTATGGAGCTCCCTGTGTGCACTGGGACACAGACATGCTGGAATAGAAAAGGTTCTTCCCCAAAGAAGCCTAGACCAAACCCTGAAAAACAGGTGTGTCCCAATACTTTTGTCACTATAGTGTATTTTGACGATTACTGAAGCATATTTTGCTCCCTTTTACATTTATGAGATTTAGCAGACGCTCTTATCTAGAGCGACGTACACCAGTGCTGAAGTAGTCTATGTCTGTTCTTCAAACCTGTAAAGCTCTATTAAAATCCACACCTCCTTTTTACCAAGTTAGTGCCAGCTAAGTTACACACATTAAACCTGAAGAAAAAAGTCAGGGATTAATACACAAGTAAGGACAAACAGTTAAGAGGGTAAGGGCGCGAGGTTTTTTAAATGTAAAGAAAATGATGTATAAGAGATAAATGAGAGGACTGGTTAGACCCCAATTCATTTAACTCATGTGCTTAGTATTTAATATTTTGATATTTAATAAATATATATTTCTATATATTTAATTGCTGTAGTGGTATTTATTTTTGTTTATAATAAGACATTTATGCCTTATTTGAATATGAGATTAGTTTGGACATCTGTATAGAAAAAAATATGAGATGCTGTTGCTTTGAAGGTGTGTACTTAGTCTGCGACAATGTTCAGGAGGTAGATGCACTTGTAACATTCATATAATTGAAAGAACCCAAGATTTCCCAGCAGAACGTTGACAAGAGCATCACTCTGCCTCCTCCTTTCTTTCCATAGAGCATCCTGGTGCCATCTCTTCCCAAGGTAAGATACACACAAACATGGTCGTCCACAAGGGGTGTAAAAGGGGTGGTGGCGGCCTAGTGATCAGAACCCCAAGTTGCTCCCTGTAGTTAGGGAATGGAAGTCACTTTGGATAAAAGTGTCTGATAAATGCCCTAACCAGGTCACCTTCATCCCTTGCTCTATGATCCATACTGTGAATTCTGGTTGGACTGTAGTAGATTGTAGTTAACTGAGATCTTCTGAGACCTGTCACAGTCAGAATGAACTCTTTCTGCAGTTTGTTCTACAGTAACTCTGCTGTGGAACCAGACAGCGAGCCTTCACACACCATATGTATCAATGAGCCTTGTGCACCACTGAACCTTTCACTGATTATCCCTCCAGGGACCACTATAGCGAGGGACTGACCACTTCATTGCAGGAAAACACCACGAGACCTGCCGTTTTGGAGTTGCTCTTACTCTAGAAATCTAGACATCACAGTCGGGTCCTTGTCAATGTCACCCAGATCAATATGCTATTCCATTTTTCCTGCTTCCAACACAGTAAATTCAAGAGCTGACTGTTCATTTGCTGAATCATTTTCCCCATCCCTTCACAGGGACCACTGTAATGAGACAATTAATGTTGTTCACCTCATCTGTGAGTGGGAAACAGATCACAATGTAATATCATTTCAGTCGTGTGCCAGTGATAAATGCATTTGAATCAATGCATTGTGGGTCATGATGTTTTAGTGTATATGACTTGCTTTTTGCTAAATTGCGCTGTTTATTTTCCAAAAGTTCAGTTCACATTTTGGATTCTGTTCACATTTATGAACTCTGGTGTACCATTTCTGGGGATTCTGGGGTTAGAGGCTGGAAGGTATAAAGACAGGTGATACAGACTGATCCACTGTCTCTTCTTTATTGCTGCATCTGCCTGTAAACACACACCTTTTGTCTGAGGAGTGTGTCCTGCAATGGGACATAAACGCTCCAGCAATAAGCAAAAACTTCAGTAATACTACTTTCAGTAGTAAAGTGATAAGCAGCATGAATTTTTCTTAATATAAAAAATGAAAATACATTTGGCGGCACAGAATGCAGCTTTAGAACAAAGAGGGTCTGTTTCTTTTAGAACCGCTAACACACAAACACACACACCTTTAAACAAAGACAACATACTTGTATACATACACAAGCCTTTTGTCAGAAGAGTGGGTCCAGCAGTTGCCCACAAGTTCTACAAAGCTCCTTCCTGAGTGATTTGCTTTTTGGATCATTTTTCTTTTATTATTTTGTACAGACATGAGTAGCATTAGAACTGTCACACACACTTATACACAAGGGCACCGTGTGTGTTTAATGTCTGTAGCGAAACACTCAGTATAAATTAAATGTGCAATAGTGTTTGATGTTTTGTTTAATCTTTTTTTAAAACAAACAGCGTGAAATGATGGTAATATAGAAATAATAAGATTTGGTATAATTACAATGAGTCATTTAGGTGATAAATGTGCACACAGACTAATCACAGGCCCAAACAGCTCTGAGCCAGAAGAGGTGAAAATGAAGAACAGTTTGGGAGCCGACAGAGTCGACTCTTCTCTGTGAGCTGAGTCAAATGATCCGGATCACTAGCAAGAGCCGGAATTCCCGTCAGTTAATCCTGCGGCAGAGCCCCTGAGGGGGAGGGGGGGGGTCTCTGACTGTCTGGCCGAGTGTGCAAAGTAGAGCTGCTGCACACACATAAGCTGTTTTAGTGCTGTGACCCTTAACCCCTACATCACGCTCCACCCATCAATCCCCTCCTCTACACACACACACACACACACACACACACACAGACACACACAGACACAGTATTAAGGCAGCCATGGCCAGAGTGACTACAGTAATCTTGCTGCACATTTCTCAATGTCATTTCATTCATATTCTTTATTATACTGTTATGTAATATTATATGTATATGATAACATTTAAAATTCATTATTATATTATTATACTTCATCATTCAGTGTCATATGTGTCTAAAAGGCTCTATCCCATCTTACTCCAGCATTATTAAACGTTTAACGCATAACGAGGGGCGCCCGGGACCAGTGTGTGGGGATGGTACCTTGCTCAGTGATGACACTCGTAGTGTTGGGAAACGAACCCACAACCTTCTGATTGCAGGGGCAACTCCCTAACACCTAGACCACCAGCTGCCCCCCAAGCTTTATAATCCTTTATAATCCTAACTTAAGCAATATATAAGTACATTTAGGAATTACTTTCAAATTTAGGGGACTTTTATTTATTTAAAAAGGGCAATATCCTGTTTTCACCTATTGTAGGCACGTTTTAATAAATAAATAAGCACATATATAAATAAGTGAGCAAATAAATAAATAAATACATATTGCTATTCTTAAAATCAGCATAATGAAGCAAAATGAAGTGAAAACTGGTGAGTTACTGGATGGCTTTGAATATGACTGGGCTTAATTTGCTGGGCCAAATGGTAAACTGTACTGTTACAGGTCTTTGTTTTTTTTATCTGATGGGCCTAGTTTAGCCAGAGGCGTGTGATGAGCACATGACGGTAAATTAAGAATGGCAAGTTTCAGTGGCTCATTGGTGCAAACTACATTATTTAAGCCATTCCTTTTGCGGCTGTAGAACCAGAAGACTATAGTGTTACACCAGACTACAGCACCAATATTGTGGCTGGCTGCTGAAGGGTGTGTGTGAATAAATTCCCTCCAGGCTTCTGACCTTGTGGCCAAGTGGATGGGGCGCTATGCTTGTTTTTTTTTGTTTTTTTTACCAATGAACCGATCCCACTCCAGCAGCTCATATAATCCACCATGTAAGCTCCTTATCTGCTGCAGCATTTTGTAAAGGGGGGAGAAATACATTATTTGCCTTTATGTTAGGAAAACCGAGCAACAGCTGTTAACAATAGGGGTCATGGGATAGCCCATAAAATTTGCCAATAATGAGACTGCACCAACACTAGCAGCAGAATTGTACTCTCTTTCCATGCACTGCCCTGGAGTTCTTCCAGTTACACTGCAGCGCGCTTTATGCACCGCTTTGTCCTTCATGTCATCTTATGCAGATGGCTATAATAAGGCCCTGCAATTTGCTGACCAGAGCATTTTATTTTTTATTTTTATTTTGGTGACAGTGCACAATGCACCACCGTCAGATTTGTCCTGGAATGGTATACCCCCAAGCACCTGTCCTTTCTCTTAGTTGTGGCTCAGTGCTAATGTTTTTTTTTTTGCATGCTACTCCCTTTAAAACCTTGTCTGCATTCATTGCTAATCGTGAAAGACTTTATACAGACTATGAAATAAAATAACCTTCAAACATACCAAATATACATTTACATAATCTTCTAAAATTCTAAACCATTTGGGCATGGAAGCAACCCCTGTGCCAGATATGCACCTGCAGGCCACACACTACACCAGTGCACAGCAGTAAGTAATGCATAATGCGCCACCACCAGATTTGTTCTGGAACAGTACACCTGTCCATTCTCTTAGTTGTGGCTCATTTGTTTTATTCCTTTTAAAACCTTCATAGGAACTACTGTTCAGTGCAAAAGCAATGTTTTATACAGGCTATGAAATAAAATACCTTCAAACATTAAATATATACCTTTACACAGTATACATGTAATCATCAAAACCAATCCATGTGACATACAGTGGAGGAAATAAGTATTTGACCCCTCGATGATTTTGTAAGTTTGTCCAATGACAAAGACATGAAAAGTCTCAGAACAGTATCATTTTAATGGTAGGTTTATTATTGAAGGGTCAGATACTTATTTCCTCCACTGTATATGCACCTGCATGTCACACACTACAGTAGTGGCCAATAAGTAAACGACATAAATATATAATCTGTCAGATAGATAGATATACTGGAAATAATGAAAACAACCCATGTACCAGATAAGCACCTGCAATCCCAGTGCACAGTAAGTAAAAAATATATATATATAAATTGGTCTGATAGATAGAGAACATGAAAATAATGAAAACCAACCCACGTACTAGATATGCACCTGCACTGTCCTAACAACGACTAAATTGCTCCTGCACTCCACGTGTCTTAACCACAACCCAGAGTCTTGAGCTCGTTTTGGACTACAAATCCCAGCCAAATAAGCTTCTGCACTCGGAGGCCCTTTCTTTACCTAGTGTTTGGGTATTGTAGTTTATTTATAGTATCATTTTGCTGAGGCTCAATAAGCAACAAACACACAAAAGAACTACAAGTCCCAGGATTCCACACGCGACATCACCGCGGTGTTGCTGGTCCGCGTGAGTTTCGTCCGTTGGTCTTGGCTCCGTTTCTGGTTGCTCGACTCGATCCGCTTCATGTCGTGTTTAAACCACAAATTGCTCCTGGATTAACCGATTTTACCGAAGAATGAGTGACAACGATGATATCGAGGTCGATAGTGACGTGAGTGCCTCTGAGTTGTGTGTTTGTTTTTGTTTTTTTGTTTGTTTTTGACCCCCCCTCCCCGTTGCAGGTAGCTGTGTGTGTTTTCGATTTTAGCGAACTAGCAGCCTTCCCCTTCTCCTCACAAAAACACCCAATTTCTACACAATTCGGACTCAAATTCACTCCACAACTAGTTCAGGAAATATATTTAGATTGATCTGAGATAAATTCCACCCCTGCCTTTTTTGTTAGTAAAGTGCTTGGAGAAAATAAGAGTAAAAAACAACGTCCCAGTCACGATTTCTCAGTCATATCAGTCGTATCAGTCATATCTTAATGGAAGTTTAACGTTAGCTCTCAATTGTGTTTTCTTTTCTTTCTTTTTTTTTCTCTGTTTTTGCTTGTTTTCTTTTGCAGGAAGAATCATCGAGGTTTCACTCTGTGGTGCGTAGTAAGCAGAGAAATTTTACTCCACGTTTAGCCGTTAATCAAGGTTTTTGACATTGTGAGGTCGGGTAGGTAACCTAACTGTGTTCCAAAAACATCAATGATTTATGGCCACATGCAGCAACATAAATGAGGCACATTTTTTCTCAGCAGCTGAACAGGTTTATTGTTGTGATTTTTTTAAGCTTGTAGGTTGACCAAGGCTTCTCACAGCAGCTCAGCAGGCCAGTGATGCAGAGCTAGAGATAGAGATAGATAGATAGAGAGAGAGAGAGAGAGAGAGCTAGAGAGAGAGGAGGCTAAGCCCCAGCACATCATGTGCATATTAGAGTCCAGTCTGGCCAACATTATCCCTTCTAATTTCAGCGTGTGTGTGTGTGTCCCTGCATCTCATGATGCAAGGCTTTACATTATATGGACAAAAGTATTGGGTCGCGTGACCATTACACCAGCAAGGACTCTAATTTAATTTAATTTTAATTTATTAACTCTTATAGCCACACGGCAACACAGTGACCTTGTATTCAAATACATAGATGTTAATATGGAATTGGTTCCCCCTGTGCAGTTATAGCAGCTTCCACTCGATTTGAGAGTTCCTGTGGAAATTTGAACCCATTCATTCTGTAGAGCATTTTATGAGGTTAGTCACTGATGTTGGATGAGAAGGCCTGGCTCACAATCTCTGTTCATCCCAGTTCATCCCAAAGGTGGTGGTGGCCTGGTGGGTTGGATACTTGCCTCTGGACCAAGAGGCCATGGGTTCACATCCTACTTTCAGCACATCACCACTGGGTTCTTGAGCAAGACCCTTAATTCCAGAGAGACTGTCCCCTGTAGTTAGGGAATGGAAGTCGCTTTGGCTAAAAGCGTCTGATAAATGCCTTAAAAATAAGTGGATTGAGGTCAGAGCTCCGTGTGGGCCAGTCAAGTTCTTCCAGCCATGTCTTTGTGGAGCTTGTTTTGTGCACTGGGTCACAGTCATGCTGGAATAGAAAAGGTTCTTCCCCAAACTGTGTCCACAAATTTGGCCACATGTTTTTCAAAATGTCTTGGTTTGCTGAAACATTAAGATTGTTCTTCACCGGAAATAAGCGACCTAGCCCAAGATAAAAAAAAATAACCAGGTGTGTCCCAATACTGTTGTCCATATAGAGTATGTTCAAAAAGGCATAGACTAATCAAGGGTATTGATAGCCAGTTTGTCCCCTTTTATACTGTAATAACAGCCTCATTTAGTTTACGAAGGCTTTGCACTTGATGTTGGAACATTGCTGTAAGAATTTGATTCATTAGTGAGGCTGAGTACCACCCCTCCAAATCATCCCAAAGATGTTAATTAAGGCTCCATTACTCCAGAGCCCAGGGCTGAGAGGTTTTATATCCTTCTAGCTGATGCTTAATATTGGGCATAGGGAACTTAGACTTGTGTTCAGATGCTCCGGATCATCCTATTCTGTTCGGAGTGGGGTTTTTTTGTCGTTTTTATGAAAGATAATTGAATACCAGGAAAGGGTGCAACCTAAAGTAAGTGAATTTACTTATTTTAAGGCATGTCTGGATACTTTTGGACATTACAGTGTTTGGTTCCTGACTACACAGCACTGTAAATGGAGATTCAACATTAAAGGAAAATCCGATCTTGAACATTGCTTGATCCCTTTATGAGAACACTACGCACAGTGTATTTTGGAGCCAGGATAGATCATTTATTTCACTGGACAGTATAAATTGAATTAAATTTCAATACAGAAATAACCATCCAGTCCATTAAGAGTGTGAACACACTCCACTGTTCCAGATCTCTCAGTATTACAGATCTCCCCTTTCACCTAGGTCACAGTCGACTTTAAATGATCTCATTAATTAAGTCATCTATACTTTCCAGTGAAATTAATGATCTATTCTGGCCTCCAAAATACACTGTATTTTGACCAAGGAATGATTTGAAAAAGCCTGATCTTTTGGTGGCCAAAGCTGATGGCACGTGTAAAATAACTGGTTCATTTTAATGGAATTTAATTAAACCTCCTAAGATCAGGTCATAGGAGCTATAGCAGTTATAAAGTTTCTTTTGTATTAAATGGAAATGGGAGATACTGTAAGTAAAATTATTTTCAAGTATGTCAGAGCATCATATGATATTTAAGTTAATGAAGCCATGCTCCATTATTGCTTTGAATAGACCATTTAGTTTCATTTTCAGTTCTGATTTCCAAATTAGTTTTCTTAATAAGTTCAGGTAATGAATACCTTTATTAAAGAATGCAAAATATAATAAAAGGTAAAATGAGCCATTTGGTCGAAGGTGCATCTCTGCTTCAGAGTGATACCATGTCTATCAAATTTGTGGCCAAAAAGATTGCTAACTGATATATGTGAATATCATGCTATACCAGCATAGTGCATTTTGCAGGAATATGTAGGCTAATTATTTGACTGCGTTTCATGTATATTTGATGCACCAGATGTGATGTGACACTTTCACCTCCTTTTGTTTTGTCCACAACACGTTTTTGTCATTATTATTTTGCAGTCAAAAAAAAGCCCTAACAGCAGGGACGTAGTAAGGAAATATGTGAATATTTGTAAATTTCAGCCAGTTTTCCAGTGTTATCTGTGTAAGGTTTATATGCATAAAACTACATAGTGATCTCAGTACAAAATTCAGTCATTTGAATACATACAAACATAAATTCCTTGAATTAATTGAGTGCAAATATTAAAGCATTGGTATTTCTGTAGGTTATTATACAACTAACATCTTCACTGTATATTTCACTTTACATAAAACTCTGCAACGGTTTAATGATTTCTAGAGTGTGAGGTGTTCTCAGGTAACCTCTTATGCAACAGTAATGACTTCCAAGCATCTGACAAGAGTAAAACCTTTGGTTTGAGGAGACTTTAGTGCACCATTCTAGATGTAAACACCACACATGGTCATGTGCTGCTCAGGGACATTGAGGTATGAATGCAGTCTTAGCAGGTTTGAGACACTCAGATACTGTGAAGGAGACTGTACACCCCTATCAGTGCCTTGAAATAGTTTTTTCAGGCTTGGTGATATTTTTAAGTCATAATGAACATTATATCCATGCTATAAAGCCCATAAAATTGTGACATTATGATTTTAATAGGTCCAGAGAAGCAGCACTGAGGAAGCATTTTTTTTAATGCAAATCTAATGTGATAATGTGGCATATTTGTTATTCACCCAGTACTCCTACCAGTCCCCAAAACCCAAAAGTATCTACCTCTTCCTCTTCACCACAAAAGGCCATATTCCAACGGCAGGTAAATTTAAATAACGTTCCAGCAAAGGTGTGCATCCATGTCTAGCTTTGAGGAATCACTGAACGAGATTGGAGTCGAGATGTCTGTGACGGTCGCAGAGCGCCTTTTATCTTTTCCTGTGAGGAAAGGGCTTTTATGCTGAGAGGAAGCTTTTTTGTTTGTTTTAAATATTTAGATGAAATTATTAGCTAATTAGATACATTTAGCAAGCTTTGAAATGTTGGAATATAATGTAGGTTGGATTTTAGGTTCCATTTGTGCAAATGTCAGATTGTTTGTCATATGAGGTCACTTTCATGCTTTCATTGAAGGAGAATTTCAGCACAATTCACAGAAACTTGAGAAATGTATAATTATGCACAATGTCAGTGATAGGAACCCAGACTCTGACACATTTAATACATTTAAGAAAAGTTAGTTTTTTCATGGATTTACTACCATTGGAACCTTGTGGACAATGAGTATAAATTACAGAAGATACGGGTAGCCATACTGGTTGTTTAAATAACAAACAAAATTTCTTTGCATTATAAGTGCTGTGATTCCTGGTTTCTGTCATAAGCATTGAACTGAAATGAAAATTGGCAAGTTGAGTAGACCATTAAAAAAAATTGCTGAATATTTCTCAACTGGCAAGTTTTGCTAATATTTAGAAATATCTGTAGAATTCCCTTTTAAGGTTCCAAGTCTCACCCTTGTCAGACCTTGCGTGACACTGATGACAGAATCAGCCTATGGACTAAACGTAGGCATACCAGCCATACTGACTCATAATTTGTCAACACCCATACATATATAGCCCATAATCCCTGTGTGGTTCAGTTGCACATAATTAGTTTTTAAATTTGCAAGGGGGTTCTTTTTCTTGTTGTCTGGATGTAAGGGAGGCACCCTTTGAGAAACTGGTTTTACAGCTGCGCCTGTAGGTTATACTGGCTGAGCCTCGTGACTCTCTAAACTAGCTGAACTAGACTTAATGGAGAGGTTCATCAGGTTTCTAAACGAATATAGTCCGTTTTTTGCGATAACTTTAATACAGTGAACGTTTACATAATGCCATTTGCATGTAAGTGGACGGACAGCCGAAACAAATGAGAAAGCATTCTGCTAGAGCAGAGCAATTTTCTTATACAGCTAAACATCACCTGCATTCATCCCCTTCACTTGCCGTAGCTTCAGTATTTCTTTAACTGGATTCAACCTACTCTTCCCTGAAAGTGTTTGTGTTCAAAACCTACAATGTTTAGATACAGTTTAATTAACTCTGTTTTAGTGGCTTTTGTAAAAAGTACCACTATATTTGATTGCTTTTCGTGCAGTTTGAGTTCACAGCATCCATAGGTGACCCCTAGAAAAAGCACTGGTGGCCATTTTAGCCCAGCGTCAGTGTGATGGAGGGTTTGTGGGCAGTGGTGCGGCTGTGAAGCACCCTGTGACTCTCTCATTACAGGCAGACAAACGGGCACACCACAATGCGCTGGAGCGCAAACGTAGGGACCACATCAAAGACAGCTTTCACAGCCTCCGGGATTCCGTGCCGGCCTTACAAGGGGAAAAGGTTGGTAAACGTCACTGGTAAAACCAACAAGAACACAAACCGGTCTGCTTTATGTTTATGTTCTGCTTTAATGTATTGGGTTAACTTGAGTGTGAGGTGTAGAACCTCTTTCATCTCATAAAACTGAAGTCGATGAAAGGCCTGTCGGTTGTGGTCATTTGAATATTAACAGGAGATAATAGTTAAACGATCCTATTTGACAGTTGCAGAGCAAAGAGACGAGTGAAGTCTGTCTTGTCCAGCCTGACTGATCCCAAGCGCAGGCCTAATGTCATTATGGAGTAAATCCATCGGCTTTTGTTTTGTTTTGCAATAAGGGCATTTCCACAGACTCAACAGACGCTTCCCATCGTCTGCTGACCTGATGCGTAAAATGCCCTCAGTGACTTCGCTTTGTAGCATAATAAGTAACAGGCCCAAAGTAAAGATATGTATCACAATAATCATTTGTAAGCACATTGTGGGTATCATGCTTGGAAGTCCATGAGAACATAACTTGCTTAGTTGAATGTAGTGCTGGGAAGTAAATTAAATATTGCACAGGGGTAACTTGTACTTCATTTTTAATAGCATTGTTAAAACATGTCACTGTCTGAATTGTTTGTTTAAACGTGTTTAATCTCATAGAAATGAAAACTGTAATGAAATTCTGTAAGGCTGTTACTGTAGCTCATGTTGATAATAGAGTAATCTGTGTATGAATGTTTTGGTTTTTTTAGAGGAAAACAGATAATAGACTAGTTAACTGCTTTTTATAGGCTATGAAGTGTTTCTATGAAGGGATTTCAGTTACAGAAATACAAGAACTCTGCCTTGTGTTCAGTAAACCAGCTAAAATAATCAGAAACACATGGCTAAACCAGTTTACATTTCTCCACTGTTGTCTAGGAGGACGGAGATCCTGTCAGACTCCTGTAGATCTTTGTTTCATAAACAGCAGATCCCAATAGTCTTCAGAGCTCCAAGACAAAAATTGCACTAATAGCTGTCCCTTGTGGACAATGTTCAGACTGCTAGGCACGGTTTTATAATTACTTGAATGTCCTGTTTATTACTCAGGCCAGAACGAATCAGCAAGACAGTTCATTAAGAACACAATTTCTTTTTCTTCAATTGAGTAATCAGTTATAATTAGGGCTGTAACGATACACCAAACCCACGATTCGGTTTGTATCACAATTTTTGATCAAATGGTTCTGCTTGCAGACCATTTGAGACGGCATCACAAAAAAACTCACTCAAAATACAACTAAACTCTTACAAACTCCCCAGCAGTTTTATCACAATTAGCCATCTTATAGAGGCTTATAAAGAGGAGTGCCATAATTTCCTTTTACTTACAGTCGAAGAAATTCAGCTCGGACACGCACGCCTCCCCACTATAACTCTGCCTAGGAAGGTCAGAAAGACTCGCGGGAGGGCTCGTTTGAATCATAACTTTTGCTATTGAAATTGAAAAAACACCAATCACGGTGTAAAGGTTTTATTAGGAGGTGTACCGCCCATGGGCCGCCCCCCTAGCGGTGAAAGCTAACAGATGTGGTAGCATTGGATCTGTACGTTAAGGGTGACTCTGATAGCGATTCTGCCTTCTCATAGCGCGACACAGGTTCGTGGATCTGATTTCGGTTTCATAACGCATATCGTTACAGTCCTAGTTATAATTGAATAATTGTAACAGCCCTTCTGTTGTGTATTTGTGAAAATGTCTTCAAGAATCGCCATAGCCCACTCCTAATCGCAGTTCTGTAAATACGATCACACCTGCCTGATTCTCCTGAATCTTGTCTTTAACGTCTAAATTAATTAATAAGGATCATTAATTTGCTGGTGTGTTGAAGACATTTTCAGACAGTTGAAGTTGTTTTTTCTTTATTTTGTGAACAACTATTTGCATGTTTAACAGTGTGATGAGGACCACGTAACCATGCAGCAAATTTTAGTTTTTCGTTTGTTGCTGACAGCAATCTATCAAACAGGCGTCTCGAGCTCAAATACTAGACAAAGCCACAGAGTACATCCAGTACATGCGACGGAAAAACCACACACACCAGCAGGACATCGACGACCTGAAGAGGCAGAACGCTCTGCTGGAACAGCAAGGTGGGTAGCGTCAGGCTTGCTGATTTGAGTTCCATCACCCCCGGAGCACGTGTCCGTTTGTCATCTGCTCAGGGTGCCCTGTGCCAAAAACTACACACCAGGCATCTGTTCTGTAAGGCACAATCCATTTGCTCACAAAAACCCACTAGCCACCGAATGCTTGTAAATGGAGAAAGTAAGATTTTTATTTGGGGTCTGGGATTTAAAGCTGGGTTCTCCAGATGTAGAGCTTAACATTTGTACAACAGTTTGTATTTGCCTGGTTCCTGCACCTAAATGAGGTAAAGAAATGACTGAGGATCAGTTAATAAATCGGAAGAATTCAGAATTGCTGCTCTAGAACTTGCTATAGCTGAGCTATCCAGCCCTGAACACTGAATTAAATGTTTCCAAGCTTGTCTATCCAATCCTGTCTCGAGTATTTAGCTGTGTTCAGGTTTATTTATGCATTTAATTTAGGTTAATAGATCAGTGTTACCCAACTCTTTGTCTTGGGTACCTACTGCTCGGAACAGTTTAAAGCAGATCCATGACTCTTAATATGTCTTAATATGTCTGAATAGTATATTATTTATGATTTTGTTTTTGCTTTGTAAAATATCTACTGGTTTACAAATGTCTCTATATAATTGAAACATTATTATTATTATTGTCCAGCCCAAGAATGGAATGAAACTAGTTATCGGGGTTGTGGTGGCCTAATGGGAAGGATACTTGCCTCTGGACCAAGAGGTCATGGGTTCTAATCCTACCATCAGACCCTTTATCCCAAGTTGCTCCATGGAGACTGTCCCCTGTAGTTAGAGAATGGAAGACACTTTGGATAAAAAGCATCTGCTAAGTGCTGTAAATGTAAATGTAGAATTTATCTAGACCCATGTTTTTGGCTTGTATGGCTGAATTGGTTGCAGTTAGTCTGTAGTTAATGTTGTTTGTCTTTGTGTTGATTGGTTTGGTGTTGAACTCTTTCTTTGTCACAGTTCGTGCACTGGAAAAGGTCAAGGGGACCACACAGCTACAGTCCAACTACTCCTCCTCGGACAGCAGCCTGTACACCAACCCCAAGGGCAGTGCGGTGTCTGCCTTCGACGGAGGCTCAGACTCCAGCTCCGAATCCGAGCCGGAGGAGCCGCCCACCCGGAAGAAGCTCCGCTTGGAGGCCAGCTAAGAGCACGTCCTCCTCTGGCTCTACCAGGTTTCTCCCAGTTTGGAGAGGGGAGGGATACGGCAGTGATTTTTTAACCTTCCTCCACCTCCTCTGCTACCCGTGTTCCCTCCTCCTTAGTGTGCGCCAACCAGAGACTCCACAACTTCCAGTTTCATGTCTGCAGAACCTTCCTTGACGCTGGGCCAGACCAAAGGAGGGATCCCTGCCTGGGCAGGAGGACTCGTGTTAGAAAGGCAACACATTACTCATGTCTTTCTCTCCAAAGTCCTCCCTCCCTACTCAGCCGTCTCTGTCTGTCTTTCGTCATGGCGTCCACGTCTTGCCAGTAACAAACAACCCAAACACAAAATGAGGCAGCTTTGCGATGTAAGGACTCAATGCTTTTCCTGTACCCTCGTCTGTAAACCCTTCAGTAGGAACCTGCCGGGGCAAACGAGGCGTACAGCTCCAAGCACTGCTGAAAATGTCTTTGTTACCCTCTTGTTGAATATGTTAAAGAACCTTTGTAGTACTTACATTCACCCCACCAATCCAACTCTTCCAAAGGAGTGGTTAACCTTTCTAAATATTTGTACTTTTCCACAAAAGAATGTGAACCTGCATCAAAGCAGTTAATATTAATGAAAAATTAAGTAACCCCTCCACAGTGAAATTGAATAGCTGATCAGTTTTGTTTTCTTTTCTCCCCAAACATGTGGTGTTTTTAGCTTGATCTAATGAAGGAGTTCAACTGTCTCAGAAGAAAGTTGTTTTTAATATATAATGGAATGCATTAATTTTGCCGTTTGGCATATCGTCCCAAAATATGTACTGCAGTTTATATTTCTCACCATTTTTGGGAAGACTGAAATTTCTCGTCCTCCGAGTTTTGTGTGTCGAGGAGTTGTAAGCATATTGTTTTTCCTCTTAGTAAATAGAACTTGCTCAGTAGGTCTTTGTCTGATTCCATTCCATGGAAACAACCAGTATGTTGTACATACTGCCCACAATCGTCTTGCAAGCTGAGGCCTACCTTTACTATGAGACTATAAATAAAACTATTTTATCCTTTAAAAAACGTGTATGACTCATTGTAGTTGCTTTATGGTTAAAAAAAAATCGTGAGGACATTACTTCCGCACTACAGTTTCAGATTGACATGAGAGAGAGAATGCATGAGAATACCCTCTAATGTTTATATGCTAGCCACATATTTCATTGATTATGGTTAACCGTAATTGTTTTCAGTAAAATTTCCTTGGAGCTGGTTTGGGGCTGATATGTCAGTTATTTGAATGTAATAAAAATATGGTAATTTCTGGCAATTTTCTGCATTTTAGTATTTCTGTATTTAGGAGAGCATAAGGAGTGGGACAATTAAAATTTAAACAGCATGATGGTTAGAATTCAGTCCATCTAATTTATGATCATAGACACTATATGGACACAAGTATTGGGACAAACCTGATTTTTCAGGTTTGGGCTAGGCCCCTAACTTCCTTAATGCTTCAGCAATGCAAGACATTTTAGACAATGCCATGCTTCCAACTGTGTGGACACAGTTTGGGGAAGAACCTTTTCTATTCCAGCATGACTGAGCCCCAGTGCACAAAGTGAGCTCCATAAAGACATGGCTGGATGAGTCCAGTGTGAAAGAACATGCGTGGCCCGCATGGAGCCCTGACCTCAACTCCATTCTACACCTTTGGGATGAACTGGAATGGAGATTGTGAGCCAGGCCTTCTCATCCAACATCAGTGCCTGAACTCATAAATGCTCTACAGAATGAATGGGCACAGAAACGCCAAAATCTTGCAGAAAGCCTTCCAAGAAGCAAGGAAGCTGTTATAGCTGCAAAGGGGGACCAACTCCATATTAAATTATATATTGCTTTCAAGCAATGTCAAAGTCCCTGTTGGTGTAGTGGTCAAGCGTCTCAATACTTGTACATATAGTGTATGTATGTAAAGACAAAGTTCTTAATACTGGAAACGACACCTAATCAGACCTAGAAATCAACCTTTTGCTCATCGTACACTGAAAACATTCAAATATTTTGAGGCAAAGAAAAGCATGAACCCTGTGAGTCTAGAGCAGCCTGTAGTAAATGTCCTGTAGAAAACAGACTCGCTAATATAATACACTGAGGGGGATAAAGTGCAAACTGTTTAGAAAAGCGAAGGTAAGTCAACAAACGATATTCAGAAAAGCAAAGCCAAAGCTTTTCAAGTCTTTTATTTAATCTGTCCAGGCTTACCACCATGTACTAAAACCTGAAATGTTAAAAAGACTAACTATGTGCAATATTAAGAATTTGCCCAAGGACTAGAGTATGAAAAAAAAACCCTTTCTTTAGCACTGACCACAATACTGACGGACGGCAAGTCATCTGCACATGCTAACAGCTTTAGTAACTCCGGCCCCAGAGACTTGTGCGATTATTACCAGCACAGATTCCGGCTACAGCATTTTCACACCAGGTTCCTGCTTGCAGCCCAGACAACATTTGGAAAGATTAAAAAAAAAAAAAAGACGAGACTATGACTGGTCCTTTGCAGTTGCTGTTGCCCCTTTCTGTGCTGGTATCGGCAGCTGGTGGAAGTACTGGATGCCTTGAGCGACCTTTTCTGGGCAGATGTTGTACACAGGATGAGTCGGTGCCTGATAGCAGAAAGAAAAAGTTTGCAATGAGGAAAGAAGCAATTACACATGACGAGGTGAAATCTGTGTATAAATGAACATCCTATATGCCATGGTGGCAGGAATCTGGAGTACACCACTAAAAAGTAAGGAGGGACCCAATAAAGCACACCACTCCACACAGTGTGAACAATGTGAAATTCTCTATATTTCACACATTCACTAAGTGAAGCAGGCAGCTGCCACTGGTGCAGCACCCGGAAGCAGTGGGTTTGCATGTACCTCGCTTACAATCTCAGTGGTGCCACTGGGAGTCAAACCCACAATGTTCTGATCACGGGGGCAACTCCCAAAGACACACTGGAGTCATATACAACATTAAGGTAGCCATTCGGAAACGACGCTATCCATGTTTTACCGTTTCTGTTTGAGTACTATACTTTACTGTGCATATTAACAGTCACAGTAGTCAATCTTGCTGCAAGTAAATTATTTAATTTAATTTCTTCCAGCCCAACTGTAATACTGCTGAACGCTAACATACATGCACAATACAGCCTCCTCATCAGCTCTTACCAGTCTGTTCTCCTGATTACCGAGGACCAGCTCGTGATGGAGATCTTTGTTTCCAAAGTGCTGAGCTACTGAGAGTCCACTAAGACAGTAGCAGGTGTGGTAAAAGTCCCTGGACCTGAAGACAAATTCATACACTTTGTTTCAAATGGAATTATATTTTTCATATCAAAGTCAAAGACATCTCAAATAACTCAATTTCATAATTTAAGTTCTGTATATAGATACACACTACAATATCAAATGTCAAATTTTTGGAATACACCACATTCTTTGGTTCTTTCTTTACATTTTTGGACAAAATTTCCCAACCCACCACCGTCGTGTAAAAATATCCATCTACTGCATTTTTTTAATATAACAGGTGTAAGTCAGTCGGTCGTGTGCCTGTAGAGTCGTTACTCACTTGCCAGGTTTGTCCAGTAACCCGCCTGCAGGGTTCTGGCAGCAGAGCAGGATGTACTCCTGAAGAGCCTGCTGCTCAAACATCCAGTGGTTCAGACTCAACGTCACGTCACCTGAAAACGTCAGCATCACCACCGATCACAAAACCGACAGGATGGAGTACGTCAACACATTAAGTAATTGAGTAATTACATCAAAAGAAAAAAGTGAAATATATAACTTTCATTTATATCCACACACTACCAGTCACTGAGATTTTCTACAATTGCATGTAATGTTACTGAAAATACACACAATGTTCTTTGTTAATAAATACATTAACAGTATGTTCAGATATTGAATTTATTAGCCGGTCCTTTTTTTTTAAATCTTTTTATCACTACTGACCTATAAAAAGCCACCCATTATAATTAGAATGTGGATCACCAGACAACTGTTATTTAATGAGCTACTAAGTGACAGCCAATGGGTGAACAAGTGTGTTTAAAGTTAAAGGACAGTCTAGTATTTGATGCTGCATCACCACACAACCAGTAAATAGAGGCCAGACATGCACTGTTAATGATTCTTTAATCTTATAAAGGAAGCTTTTAGTTGTCATTTTTATTTATAGTACTAAAAATCTGTGATGTGCAAAACCTTTTGACTAGTAGTGTGTGTGTGTGTGTGTGTGTGTGTGTGTGTATACAGTTATGTGCAAAATAACAGCAGTGTGTTTAAAAAAGTGAATAAAGCTCAAAATCCTTATAATAGCTTTTATTTCTATACACAGAAATGCAATGGGGACACTACACATTCTATTCCAAACCAAAATATATATGAAGTTGATCAAATTTGTCATTCCTTTACAGAAAGGGAGGAAAAGTGAATCTTAGACTGTTCAAAAAACAGCAATGTCCACATTCTTCTTTACAAACTCACATTCCCCGTATAAACGGAAAAATGTTTTAAGATTTTGCTTTCTTTTGAATCACTAATATTTAGTTGTATAACCACTGTTTCTGAGAACTGCTGTACATCTGTATTTTGTGCAGTCAATCAATTTCTGGCCCTGTGAATGGGGTATTCCAGCCCAGGATGACTGGACTACACTCCACAACTCTTCTGCATTTCTTGGTTTTGCCTCAGAAACTGCTTTACTGATGTCACCCCGCCAGTTTCCTATTGGATTAAGGTCCGGGGATGGGCTGGTCACTCCATAACGTCAATCTTGTTGGTCTGGAACCAAACATGACCATATGGAGATGCTTGTGCCACCATGCTTCACAGTGTACTGTGGCCCGAGTTCAGTGTTTGGGGGTCATCTGACAAACTGTCTGTGGTTACCAGACCCAAAAAGAACTATCTTGCTTTCATCAGTCCACAAAAAGTGTGTTCTTTGGCAAAATGTAACCTCTTTAGCACATGTCTTTTTTTCAACAGGAGGGCTCCATGCCAATAGCTTGGCTTCACATAGGCATCTTCTGATTGTAACAGTACTCAAAGGGAACCTGGAGCTGATCATTGGCGGAGTCTTTGCCATTTAGGCTATTCTCCAATCCATTCGAATGGTAGTCTTCCATGTCTTTCAGGTTTTGTTTGCCATTTCTGATCATTTTAACTGAGCAGCCTATCACGTTCTGCACTTTTTTATGTTTTCCCCTCTCCAATCAACTTTTTAGTCAAGGGACACTGTTCTTCTGAACACTGTCTGGAACTACCCATTTCCCTCAGAATTTCAGAGAATACCTACTTTTTTCAAATACCTACTTTTAGAGTTTTAAGCTTCACAGAAACAGAAGAACATAGTGAGTTTGTACAGAGGGGCTGAGAGTTTGTGTTGGCTGGATGTTTTGTCATTTGTGTTTGTGTTCTAGCGTTGAACATCTTTCTGGCCTCATCACTATTGACCTATTGTTCACTTTGTAAGTACTTCACTATTAAATTACATTCAAACACTCCAGCAAAACAACAGTAATAACTCCACTGAATACAAAAGGCCATTTAATGAAATCACCTAAAAGAGTGCATGATTTAGTTTTGTTTCACATAAGCTAGGAGTTTCCATACTGATGTGGGGAGATCGTCACAAGAGAAAAGTCTCTTACCATCTTTGAAGAGAGCTCTGTGGAGCAGAGGGAGAAGGCCAGCTTGCCAGAAGGAGTAACAGCCGTCCACCAGTTTATTACAGCGTCCCTGGAACCCGCCCTCAAAGCGCATCTGCCGGCTGGTGACCCAGCGCTGTGGGGTTCAGAGAAGAGCCTGTGTTAAACCCTCACTTCTCTTCACATTGAACTTGAATCAAGCCATGTATGAGAACACACTTCTTTTGAAATCTGCAATAAATTTGGTTTTATTTGCATCAAATTAATAAGGTAAACTGCTGTTTCAGGTTCGCATTTCATTAGCTTAGTAAAATGGGTAAAAAAAAAAATCCCCAAAACAAAGCAACATTTCCAATATAAAATGTCAGAAAAACATGAGCAGAGTTTCATGCAGTCAAGCTCAAAAGCAAGTTGAAAGCAGAGATAAATATCCTTTAAAACGTTACTATGGAAACCCAAGGATATTTCAGTGGTGATTCTGGAACATTTTAATCTCATTTGAAGACCGTGGAGACTTTCCACACTTCCTGTGGCTGCAATATATTTGCCTGTGGTTAGGAGACGTGTAGAAGCTGATATCAAACCCTCCTGCCTCTGTTCTTCCTGCACTTTCTGTTTCGCCCAGCAAGAAATCAGTCTGATATTTTGGGCACCAGTCTACAGTGGAATCGGGTTTCACTCGATTGGTTTTGCCACTGACTTCCACTCCTTTCTCCAGAGTGAAGCCTCCAGCTTGATGACAGAAGGAATTTTTTACTGAAAGATTTATTCTTTAGCATGTTCACAACATAATTCATATAAACATGTGAGCAAAGCCCTATTGAAGTTAGTCTGGTTTTACCAGGTGAGGTCCTGAGTCATTACCATAATGTTAATCTGGCATGAATTTGCTCATGTATTCAACCATTCAGGAGCAAATTACTTTTTAGAATTTGCCACATTTAGAGCACAGAGCAGTCATGTTCAAATAAACCCCACAGTAATGTGATAACTAAATCTGATAATAGATGATGTCACCCCCCTTTTCAGTAGCTAGAACACAAAACTAACTGCTAAAATGGAGCTTTCCTATATTTTCACATTCAGAACAGGAATTCTGAAATCTGGCCAAAGAGCGCTATTGATTTTTTTGTTGCTTGTTTGGACCATAAACCTCAAACTAAGGTTTATGGACCCTAAACATCAAACTAAGCAATTTGAGAAAAATCACACAGATCCAATAATACAATGGGAGTCCAAAGTCTCTTAATGGTAAAGCAGTGTGTAATCCTGCATGGAGCAATCGTGGTCCCTTGTGTGTGGGGTGGTGATCCATTTGAGTGAGTTGGGAAAAAATGGAAATGCCCAGCACTCCTGAAAACCCAGAAGGAACCCAGAAGGAACACTCACTAATAAAGACTTGAGGTCCAGCATGTGTTCCTTCCCCAGGATGACCAGAGCTGCGGTGCCACAGAAGGTGTAGCCGCCATGAGCCTCCAGGCCGGGCATCCCACCCAGACCACCTTCCCAATTCTGACAGCTGGAATAACAAACATAGTGACACAAGAGTCACCCACAAATGATAATTGCAGCTGGAAAAGGTCCTTTCTGACCGTTTTTGAACAAGTTTGGGGAAGCTTAGTTTTAATAAACGATCCAGCTTTTGTTAAAATTGTTTTGATAAAGGGTGTCACAATATTAACCTATTTAGAAAGTGACAAACTATGTCAAAAGGCAGAAATTGAATTATAAGCGAGATCTGAAATACCTGAGGATCCAATTGTGGGTATCATTAAACAGCGTTGGAGTGATGATGTTTGTGAGTGAAGCCACAGATGCAGCACAGTATGCACTCCTAAACAACAGCAGCCGTGCAAAACACAACAGGTCACATTTCTAATATTTAATTATAAATCTCAAGTCAACTTAAGATGCAGTAAAAATAATGAGGTGTGTTTACAGTCAAGAACACCTTCAGGGCTATCTGTTACACAGGCAGTATGTTCAGATTTAGATTAAATAGAAATTCCACATTAAGTCAAAAATACACTGGATACAGTGATACCACACCCCTCGGAAAAATAAATTTTCTTTAATTCAATCAATTTAAATTGAAGGGTTTTCATAGTGAATTATTAAACACTTATTTTTTATTGGGCACAGCTGTCCAAATGATTCCAAAAGGATTTCAGAGTAAGATGTTACTGAAGTTTTTTCTAATAGAGATAAGAATACTGTTGTATAAAGACCAACATTATTAGAAACAAGGTACCAATTTGTCACTGGAGTGGTTCCTCAAGGGTACATCTTCAGTTACTTTTAGTTAAGGAACATAACTGCACCATATTTACATTCAGTCATAACTTTGTGCATTTTATTTTATAAAAAGGTAAAAAATACTCCCCTTTCTCCTTTGAAAGTGAATGTAGTGCACATTAAATCTCATTTACGGTACACAACACTGTTTTACCCTTGAGGATACATTTACATCATTGTGAACAAGAACGTACCTGAGCAGCACCTTTATTCTGATTTTTTAATCAAAATGGTCAACAATGAAATGTAAAAAGCTGTTGTTGCTATGTTGAATCAGCCCCTGGGGAAGAACACTGGAGACGCTGCTGAGCTGAAGCCTGTATTTACACTGGCGGGCCCGTACTGAAACCATGGCAATGAAACTCACCTGACATCCACCTCCCCACCCACATGCATCACAAAGGAGCCATCTGGCTGCTTCACGGAATACAGGAAGTCCAGGAGCTTCTCTCTAGTGGGGGGGAGGGGAACGCCACAGTTAGCACGGCTATGAGATCAGTGCAGCATATGAAAGAGCTGGTGGAGTACAGAGAGTAGTGCAGGGGCTATGAAACCTGTTTATAACATTGTAGGCCTCCTCTGTGCCCAGGATGCACAAGGCGTTTACAGCAGCATATGTAGGGGCCAGGTGAGCGTGCTGTCCTGGACCTCCAGCAAAGCCACCCGTCGGGCTCTGACACCGGGCCAGGAACTGACACACACTGGAAGTAGAGAGGAAAACAGATTATATATCAAAGTAATTCAAGCCCAATTTCTCCAATTTGGTCCAATTTCTCCAGGACCATGGAGCAACACAAGAACAAAAACAGAAATACCACAAGACTGCATAAGTGCAGGACAGGACTACACAGAGTGAAAAGAGAGGAAGAGAGAGTGCAAGAATGAATGAAAACAATATTTTGACAGAATAGAGGTAGACAGGTAGAGGTAGGTAGCGCGACAGAGAGTATACAGTATATGATAAATGAGTATTTACAGTGGCAGTTAGGGTATATGTTTTTTTTATTTAAGGCAGAACAATTCATGGTGTTTGTGTGTGTACAGTTTATGTTTCATTTCACATCATCTTGAAAGGACAGTTTCCCTGAGACAGAATACACAGTCTATCAGGATACTTTTGGACAAAATGTCCACCATCTACATCACAGTGAATCATTTCAAAAAAGAAAAGGGGTCAGGTTGGTTCGATGGTTTGAGGAGAGAATGGAGAGTGCGTGTAGTGATTTGTTGTGATGCGTAGAGTATGTAGAGTGAGCAGTGAGTAGTGTGTAGTGATGTGTAGATTGTGTAGAATGAGCAGAGTGTGTGTAGTGATGTGTAGAGTATGTAGAGGGAGCAGTGTGTATAGTGTGTGTAGCGATGTGTGTAGAGTAAGCAGAATATGTATAGTGTGTAGTGATGTGTAGATTTTGTAGAGTGAGTAGAGTGTGTGTAATGATGTGTAAATGGTGTAGAGTGACTAGAGTGTGTAGTGATGTGCAGTGTGCGTAAGGATGTGTTGAGTGTGTGTAGTGATGTGTACAGTATGTAGAGTGCGCAGTGGGTGTGTAGTGGTGTGTACAGTGAGCAGTGTGTGTATAGTGTGTGTAGTGATGCGTACAGTATGTAGAGTGAGCAGTGTGTGTGTAGTGGTGTGTACAGTGAGCAGTGTGTGTATAGTGTGTGTAGTGATGTGTACAGTATGTAGAGTGCGCAGTGGGTGTGTAGTGG
>JBBJLR010000160.1:3132927-3152701 GCA_037577145.1 Brachypetersius gabonensis
CTCCAGGGAGACTGTAGTTAGGGAATGGAAGTCGCTTTGGATAAAAGCATCTGCTTAATTCCGTAAAATGTAAAACACTATAAAGGCTAGGTTTTTACTTACTTATCGCATGTGATATCGCCATTGCAACACATTATTGCATGTTTTCCTAATATCACGCAGCCCTACTTTCTTTCATTTGTTTCATTTCTATGTTCTCTAAATCTTTTCATGCTTATGAATGACAAAAGGAATTTAGCCTCTGCTAATTTTTTTAAATATTTTTGTGTCTCTCAGCATGGGTTCAATTTACTTTGTTAGACAAAACAGCATAACGATTTACATACTAGATGCGAAACCAAATAACCTAGAACCAAAAAGGACTTTCTATGGCAGGCAGGTTAGCATTAATTGTAAAAGATGACTTTAAAATGCATACTGACTGATTTATTACTGACAGTTTCTTAGCACTTCCATTACTGAAACATAGTGAGTAGTATGCTAAAATCTCCATATATTTACAAATATATATACATGCTTTTCTGTGAAAATGTACAAAAAACAGTCCAACCTTGCTTTGTAACTGTTATCTAGCATCTATTCTCAAGTTAGTGTGCAGTAGTGTCATCCCAAAAGCAGGTTTTATGTCATGTAAACTATTTCATCACCTCTGAGATGACGGTTTAACAGAACAGGTTATGAATCCAAATGATTCTCTAGTTTGTAAAATCGGGCTTGTTCCACTGTTATAAAGTAACAACCATCCATCCACTGGAAGCAAATTGGAAGTCTAGCCTGAGTCATGAATCGCTGCTAATTTTGTGGTTTGATATATGTTTCTGTATTTGTGCAGAAACCAAAAATGTGGCTTGAATAGTTTGATAGACGTCTGGATTAATCGATAGCCTTTCAGTGCAGTGTCAACATGATGCATTTAAAAAAAATACATTTTCATATTAAGATATTGAGCTCATCCTTATCCACTTTGTACTTTGTATTTGACTCGATTGGTTAAGATTCTGTACTTTTTTGTCTAATCTCTAGCTGATGCTGAATGACAAAGTAACAGGCTGAAGATTTTGCGTTTCTGCATTAATGCTGAGTTTTCCGCCAACTGTCTTGCCATCTGCCTAGCAAAGAATGTGATGCTTTTCAAGGGGAGAAATTGTGAGCTGCTTGCTGAAGAGAAGAGGGGTGTTAACATGGTCCCCAAAGGCTGAAATTAGTAATGAATGCGCCCGTCTAACCCATGGACTTAATAATTACAGTCCTGTCTCCTGCACCATTTCGGGCACCATCTTATTGCAAGCTTATTTCAAGCTGTTCTCTCAGATATACAGGCATTAGCCAAGACGGCCGTCATTTTAGAAATTCAGGAGAGAGAGGAGCGCAGTGGAAATGGATATTTATGCTCCACAGGCTTTATGTCTGCAATTTCTTAAGTGTTATTGATCTGGATGTGTGTGTGTGTGTGTGTGTGGGTATAGTACAAAAGTCTTGAGCCAGCTGTCACTTTTATATTTTGCTCTGAGTCACCTTGTTGGTGCCAAAATGCTATTTTATGCCTGTCAAACTGTCTTATGATTTGAATATGGAGTGGATTAAATTAAAGAAATGGAGCAAGTGTTTTTCTGCGACAGGCTGCAAAGTGTCTGAAGATACAAGGAGATAAGATAAGAGAGATAAGAGTTCCAACCACTCAGCATTCAGCACCAGTATACTGATCACCACCTGATCATCTGGAATCATTTGCTCCTGGTTCTTCACTGGTTCAGGACTTCAGTTAGAAGCTCTTTGTTCTGTCTGAATGATTCATACGTAGGTCACTGTGTGTCTTAACAAACAAAAAACATTCCTCTGAAACTGGTCCGGTACAGGGACTGGACTGGAAATGAGTCTTTGAAAGTCCCCCAGGAAGCCTGGAGAGCAACCACATTGAAAAACCACATTGGCTCATTGTTTGTCAAAAGTAGTGGTGGGCCGTTATCTGTGTTAATGTGCTGCGTTAACATAAGACTCTTATCAGGCGATAAAAAAAAATATCCCCGTTAATCTACTCACAAAGTTGCGTTGGGAGCTGGGTCTATACTACGCAAGCTATGGTGTCTTTCACTTTGATATTTTAGCGCGGATGTATACGTACTATGACACAGGGACATCACTAGGACGGAAAGACAAGGGGGGCTTAGCCTTAGCCCCCAGGGTTGTAGGAAGGAATTAGCGTGTATAGAGGGCTGAAAACTTTTCACCAAAGCTTTCCTTTCACTTAAGGAAACAAGTAAACTTAAGCAGTGAACAGTTATGGACACTGATAGTATTGTTCTGTTGAACTGAGTACAAACGGCGAAATATTACCAGAGTACCAGAGAAATATTACTGAACGGGCTCCAATTGCTACTCTCTAACAAGCAGCACCGTGTAGTTTCGCCTGGGTCCTAATGCCCGCCTACTACCTACAGCAGCTTCAACAGCCAGTACAGCATTTTAATTCAGTAATGATAGCTAGACTTATTATTTTTAATTTCAATTCATAGTCTTGTTTCTATTTGTAAAGTGCGTATCTGCGCTCAGTGATATCTTGTATGAAATGTTTGGATATATAATTTAAAAATAGTAGAATTATGACTATATTTGACTATATTTAGGGTGGCTTGGGATCATTTGGGGGGACCTTCAGCAGAATTCAAATGAGCCATTTTAATCTAGATTAATCTAGATTACTTCCAAGATTACAGTGAAATTAATCTAGATTAAAAAAATTAATCTATGCCCACCCCTAGTCAAAAGTAAAATCTTTAGTTAAAACAGTCACAAACAGCTTTGTACACTGACCTGTATCTTTTTGTAAAAGATTTTTTATGGTGCTGGTGCCATGTTTTTCCTGGCCATATCCGCACTGATACACAGGGTTAAGGGAGTGTAAAGTATCTCACTGAGAGCTCAGTGACTGTGTGAAAGTTACATAGGACTGTTACACCTGTAGTTTCCACCAATAACCAACACTTTTTCACTACAATATTAAAATGGTAAGTAGCTACACTACTACCCAAGGTTCTCCTTTTTTGGGAACAGCATGGTGTTGCAACAGATCTCCTGTTATTTGCCGAAAACTCAAGAACAACATACATGGTCATCCCCAGGGAATATTTATTGCTTTGTGAAGTACCTGCTAAAACCTAGTGATTCAAATATTCACCATAACAGTGTGAAACCCAGTGATGAAACGTGCTTCTGTGATAGTGAAGTGAGCTCATCACTGTTTATTCCGAGTGTTAACCGTCTCCTGTACCTACAGAACTAAGGACTCTGGCTCAGCTTGCTCTCTCTTCCACTGGGAAATAATTTTCTCTTAAGTATGATGGAGAAAACGAGAGGATTTTCCTGTTTTCAATACTGTTTCAGTTCTGCATTATGGTGCATATTAGAATATTCTCCCTATATGAACTGAAAGATTATTTTGGGATGTCAGAACTTTAATATTTTTTAGTTTTCTTTGCATCTTATCTCGAAGTCTTAATCACGCTTTTGGTTAATCTGTTGCAAAATCTTTGTAATAATTGGCTAGGCCATGGTTTAAAAAATGAATAATATTCATTTCAAATGTATTAAGTCTTGTTTTGTCAAAGTATTTCCATATATCAGTTTTCTACGGTATATCTCTTGTGGGTAGTGCACAGTGAGTGTCTTTCCTTGGAGTTATTGGAGTTGACACATTGTCTGGAAGATCAGCCTTAATGAGGCCTTCACTCTTCTGCTCACCTGATAAAATCACTTAACTTCACCATAGATATAACCTCCACATGTCTGTCATACATACTTTTAGCTTTTAACTACAGCAGTCTTTTCCATTTCCCCATGGTGTTTCCCATAGGAATGTATTTGCTGTTAATGGCAGTTGTGTTTCCCACAGAAATGTATTTGAGGTGGTAACTGGAATGGGGTGGGGGCTTCAGGGGTGGACATTTAATCATGTTGTTGACGCGAGAGTTTCTAAAAACCTTTCATGGTTTTTCTATATTATTTGTATTGTATAAACAGATAACCAGCTACACCCTTTTATTTACTTGTGCAATATGTGAAATCATCTGAATCATTAAGACTCATCACTGATTCATTAAGCCGCCAGACTGAACGTACTTTTGGAAGCATGTGTCCGTCTCCACTGTTGTTGTAATATTTTTGGTGGAGTGTTTTTCTTTGCTCTGGGCAAAGGCAATCACATGATTGTATTTGGCACAACCTATGACCCATGATAGCGTGTTAAAAACTTAATGATAACCCATGCAGTGAAGTGACTGCTAAAATTAGGGAAAGAGGAAGCAGGGGAAAATATTATGAGACAATTATAATTTCACAATACATATCGAACAACAAGAGCTTATAATGACTTGATATAAAGTATTTATTAATAAATTGATATTTTTTGTTGTGTGCATACACTAATTGGACAGAAGTATTGGGCCAAAAGTATTGGGCTAGGTCCCTTACTTCCAAAGGGCAATTTTAATGCTTCAGCAGAACAAGACATTTTGGACACCATGCTTCCAACTTTGTGGACACAGTTTGGTGAAGAACCTTTTCTGTTCCATCATGACTGTGTCCCAGTGCACAAAGCCAGGTCCATAAAGACATTTGGAGTTCAAGAACTGGCCCACACAGTCCTGACTCTAACCCCATCCAACACCTTTGGGATGAGATGGAATGGAGGTTGTGAGCCAGACCTTCTCGTCCAACATCAGTGTCTGACCTCATAAATGCTCTACAGAATGAATGGACACAAAATGACAGAAAACCACAGAAATACTAAAATCTTATGGAAAGCCTTCCAAGAAGAGTGGAAGCTGTTACAGCTGCAAAAGGGGACCAACTCTATATTAAAGTCTATGATCTAAATGCAATGGTTGTTAAAGTCCCTGTTGGTATGATGGTCAGTTTTCCCAATACTTTTGTCCATATATTGTATGTGTAGTTTGGAGCCTTTATTTTCGGCACTGAGAATACAGAGATGGTTTAACTGGACTGGCAACTTTTTCACTGACAATATCTCTGTTTTAACCATTTCTGCTGAATCTAGATTTTCCATGGAAGTTGTGCAACTCTGTGTGTGTCTGTCTGCATGCACCTTCTGATGCTGATATCAGTAGAAGTCTTGGCTGACTCTAGATTGACCCAAGCTCCTCCAGTTTACCTGTCAGTAAATATCATACCAGGATGTTTAAGGCTCACAGATGTCTCACAAATTCAGTTTTCAAACATAATGTGATATTATGTATGAGAAACAACTGTAAGAGAAGTTTTTCATTTGAGACAGTGACAGTTTGGTGTGAAGTCTGTTCAAGTTGGACATAATCAGGCTCCGGCAAGGTTTAGAGTGTTTTGATGACCCAGGTTCACGGTTCAGTTATTGATATTTGACACCCCCCCCCCCCCCCAAATCCACTTCAAATATTTCAAGGCATTTTTTCATGATGCACGATGTGAATAGGAATGATATGGTAAAAGTGTTATACTTCCGAACATTTTCACGATACACACGGTCACATGATTTGGCTTCTCTGGCATCTTATAAAATTCAATAGGCAGTAAAGGACCTGTTGTACAACCTTCAGAACAACAGAGTACAATGTTTATTCTGTGTTTCACATACTGCCCTGCACCAAGTAAGTGATTGCTCTCTTTGTAATGAAACATGCCATTGGTCAGTCTTCTCTAACTAGTGGCTATATTGATATGCTCAGAAAACCATATTGTCATGGAATTTATCACAACAAAAATATCGACATACTGCCCGGTCCTAGTGTGAATCATAACCTGAAAGTGAAAGTGTATTGTCGCCTGACTGGTGAGAGTCTTTGCACATATCCGTGTTAGTTATTGCTGGGTCTAATATTCAGTTGAATTAAACATGTATGCAGAAATGCAGATTTGTAATGCAGATATTATCAAACAAAAATCCTTCTGCCTTGATAATTTTTGAAAATTCTAATAAGGAGTGTCAGCGGAGGGGATCTGTACCTACTGTCCATGAAAAGTCAGCAGATGAGGGAGCTGTAAGTACTTTCAAATAATGACTTTTATGTTTCTATTGCAGTTAAGTATGAACTAGCTTGTTTGTTTCTTTTCATTTCGCATGTGTCAAATGAGCAGCGCAAGGAGTGGGTGGGGCGTGGCCAGCAACAACTTATTTGCACGAAAGGGACAGAGCCCTGAAACAGCATGCTTTGAAATTGACCAAAACTGTGAAAACTAAAACTGGTTATATCTCTTTGTGAGAGTGATTTTGTGCAAAGAACTTCATGAACATGTTTGTAGCCCACAGACCTTTTATAACTTTTTTTTGCATAATATGTCCCCTTTAAAATGAATCATGTAATTGTCAAAATAAGCTATTTTTAGCCGAATATCTGTAATTATACAATTACTTATCCGCCAATATAATCAATATTGGTCTTGCAGCACTTTTCCCATTTGTTAGTGTTTTAGATGTGGCGCAGGGTCAGAGGTGAGTCCAGACAAGAGCTACAAAGCAGAACAAGAGGGAGAACAATAGAGGTGAGGTCATCCCTTTGAGTCACGGTAAAATCCAGCAAACACAGGAACAATCGAATATGCCTGGCCCCGTTCACACTGCACACCCTGCTACACTTGTTGTGTGTCAGTAGAAACAAAAAGGTTAGTGCTTGTTTGAACAGACTGGACCGAATGTGTGTTCATCATTAGTCAAATCACACACAGCTCGTTTTAACTGGACTGTGTTTGTTGTCGGCAAACACACTAACTTTAGACCTGATGACCATTCCTCAGTTAAAAAATAATCAATCGGTTACTAAATGACAAGTTTTTTTAATACACATCTTTAATACACTTCAGCTCAACCTTTTGTTTTGCATTTTTATTTCACATCTACTTGCTGGGTAGTAATTGATAAAACTGAGTTTAATCGTAGACTCTAAATACATCGCATCATTTTTAATATACATTAAAATGAATGGACCCAGGCGTCCTGAATTTTTCTTTTTTTCCGTTTCTTAAAGTAACACCCAAGAGAGTCTTACACAGTATACTGTCGGCCAAAAATAGTTCAGTAATGAAACTTGGCTTTGATTTTTATTTATTTTTTTTTTTATGTGTACATTGCAGTTTTTTCACCTCAAAACTAGCCTAAGAAACTTGCCTGTTACTTATTTGGCAGTGGGTCTTTGTTTTTTGTTATTTAGCAAAACTACTAAAGCCCTAATCAGTATTGATTTAGTAGTGTTGTGTGACACAGAGACACACGTTTACATGTTTCATGTCCAACATATCTGGATTTGCTTTGTCCTGATTACATTTATGCTTTTCACTAAAATGTCCCCAGTAAAACCAGATAATACAACTTTACACTTGAACTCCAAAAACGAGCATTCAAACGTACATTGTTTTGCTTTATTTTATTTTTGTACCCCATAAAAATTGACCAGCTTGGCCTGGTAGCTTTCATTGGCCCAGAGAGAAAGAAGCTCCTTGGTTCGGGGAATCCAGTCCTGTGTTTTTCTCCATCCACCATTTTTCTTGTTCTCACCTGCTCGGCAGACACGCTTTAGCTTACATAATTGTATGCAAATATCAAAATTAATCTTTGGCTGCATCAGAATGTGGTTCATGTGATCCGATAGTAATCTGGTCACAGTTCATCCAGGGTGTTTTACATGTGGCTTATCATGTCTTTCAACATTATCCGATCACTAAAGCATATGTTAAACAGCCCCTTAAGAACCAGCATACTAGTGTAAACAATAAATCACCCGGCACTAATGTAGAGACGCTGTAGGTCCAGCACAGTTTGGGGATTTTTCCCTGCTGGTTCAACTTATCTGTAATGGCAGGTTTTGTAAGCGCTTTGAGTCGGGGAACCGCGCTGAACACAGGCCCTCCGGGTAATTTGGAGCCCGCTCAAGAATAGCTTTTATGTAAGTGATCCAATATCAATCCACTTACCCCCCTGCTGAAAGAAGGCTCGGTGGTCCGAGTCTAACCTTTTTAAGAAGTGTAATTCTGAGGAAGCGCTCACATTACATGAAGACCTTTTCTGGAATGTGGTTTGTCAGTCCGACTATTGCATTTTCTTACAGATGATGGTAGACTACTCAATCAAATTCAATCAACATTTGAACCAAGATGATTCCTCACTGAGGATCACAAATTCCAAGCAAATTCTGCCAAGGAAAGGCTAAGAACAGAGGCTTTCACAGTAGCTTTAACCTTGAGGCTGTAAGAAATTGTCATTGAGCTCAAAACCTCACCACTGGCTTCTTATGTTTGTCTGTCTGCGTGGAGTGTGTTAGCGGGTTCATAAAATGGTTTAAAATTGGTCGTCGGAACTGCTGTAAAGGGTCAAACATTTATGTGCACTTATCTCTCAGTCCTTTTATCCACCTTGAATGCTCCGCGGGGAGCTTGCATTCCTCATTGACTTATTGAGCCGCTGAGCTGTTGACAGCTGCAAAATGACGCAGTACACACCTCACCTCAGCATCAGGTTTATGAGTGGCATTGAACATGACTGAAATAGGCCTCTGAAAGCACTTTTCCAGTGGCAAAAGGTACTGCACCGTACCTCAAGCAAATGTCTTTCCGTTATAAAGTGAAATAAAGTGACCCGAGCTGGACATGTACGGCATGGCCCTGCCCTGACTGCATGGTTAAAAGTGGGCTGCAGCCGAGCTGACCGTGTCACTGCTATCTGATTGGTCAAGATGTTGTCATGACAACTGATGGACTTAGAAAACTAGTGAAATTTGTCTTCTTGTACTTTGCTGACTTAGTATGTGTCTCCGTTGTTTCAGTCACTGTGAGAAAAGATGTACCAGGAGATCATTTCATCACACAATGAAACAGTGCTGAGAAAAAACTCAAGCAAGTGGAAAATAAAAGGCAAAAATAACAAGCAAAAAAACTTTTCCACTGTCTTTCTATTTACTTAATGGACGCGGTCTTGGGACAACGACTGGCTCTAATTGACGTGTTAGCAGTGCAATTCTCTCCACACATAACACTGTAACCGGGCGGAGATACTCTGGAAAATCCAAGAGTGCTACAGCTTCCATGCCTTCACAGTACAGTTTAGGTGCAGCACAGTTCCTGTATATCTATGGATATACACCCTGCCTTAAGATGTCTCAGAAGGTGAGGTAGAAGAGTTGATGTTCTAGTTCGTAGGTGCTCTAAGTGCCCTAAGGTGAAAATGATTTGCAGCCAGTGGCCCCCAAAAGTGTTTTGACATTTGTACCATGATTGAAGATGTATCAGGTTCATTGTGTTAAGAAACAAAATGTCAGTGCCATTTATTTTAAACATGCCAGGACTGTATTATTTCAGAATGTAGCGGTTGTGGTCCAGATTGTTATTGTTTGAGCAGACTCCTACAGGTCCAGATCATGTTGTACACTGTTGACTTCGGGATCCCATCAATGGTCCCATCAACGAACACAGAGTTACTGACACCACTGGGAGTCTAACAGCCCCAGACAGTGATGTTTTCACTTCTGGGCTTTCCAGTACCCTTCGCGCAGTGTGGTTGAAATTCCTCTCCAGACTTGATGTTTGATGTTGCGCTCAAAGTGTTTTCCTCTGAAACAAACTTCACTTTGTTAAACATTTGAAGAGGTTACCAGTCTTATGAGGTTTACTAATGTTTAGAAGGTTAGAATGTCCAAACAGCCTACGTTTTGGAGCCATGGAATATTGAAGAACTGGAAAATGTGCTATTTGTGAAGTAAAACATGGTCCTTTTTTTTTATTTGAGACGCAACAGACAAAGGTTCCATAAGCACAAGCCATTCAGAATCTCTTCCTCAGTAACATGCCTAAAGCCCAAACACAGAACTGTGAAACTTCTTTAAGACTTTGAATGGTTTTAAGCAGCTTTTTGACAACAGTACGTGATACATGTCTTTATACAAGAAGGCTCATGTCTTGTGAAGGATGCAAGGTCCTATTGATGTTTGATTGCATAACTTGTCTTTTCAAGAGGGAAAAAACACTTATTATAGGGGCATTTCAGTGTTTTGTTGATGCTTCTGATGGGCAAATGATGAATCTGTTTTCAGCAAAGTATGTCATTCAATTTTTTAGACTTGGTCTTCAGAGAAACTTATATGAGCCTAAAAGCTGTTGAAGCTGTACAGTTCTGTAAACAGAAGGAAACAGTCTTTTGTTTTGTAGAGCTGTTGAATGAGAACTCAGCCCTGATTGACACTGTCATTTGCTTATCTTGCCGTAAGGGAGGGGGATTTCTGTGGTAACCATAAAACGTTCTTGTGGTTTTTCTTCTAATCCTGACTGTGAGTGGGGAACGGAGGACTAGGGTGTTTTTGTTTTTCCAAATAAAACCTCTAGCAGTGTGGTTTCTGTAAGTCACAAATCACATAGACCAGTGACAAAGGATTCTTTTAGAAGGACTATCCAGATTTAGACTTTACACAGTTCTGTATTGTAGGATGTACTTGGTAACTGAATTAAAGCAGTCTATGATGTTTCGTAAGTCTATAAGGCCTGAAGTTGGGCTTCTAACCACCATTCATTCAATGGTCTTATTGTCAGTCTGACAACATCTGCGTAATGCATATAGGTGAGGTAAGAACCAGATACTATGTAATGTTTTCTTTGTTGCCATAGAGTGACGCATGGTAGGATACCATTAGCGCGTCGTCATTATAATTACAGGGATTATAGCAGCAGTCCTGTAGCCTCGATACTTATTATAATAAGCACTAGCTATTTCTAATGCAGGTAATTTGAATGAGTAACCTATCAGTATGATTCCCACTGAAAAGTCAATGCAAATTCTCTCAAGGGGGAGATAAAATCAGTAACTTTAACCCTGAGGCTGTAAGAAATTAACATTGACCTCAGAACCGCTACCTTCTTATGTCTGAGTGTCTAGAGTACCTTTGAACCTAGAATGCAATTTAATTGTGAATAATAACACAAACACTCAAATTCCTGATACTGCTGGGTTTGTAAATTAAGGATGTTCATTTAAGCAAAACCAATATTATAAAATAAACAAATCTTTGGAGAGCCCTTGCTTGTGTCCCTCACTCGCATCATCTTAACCTTAATGTTTTTCCGAAAGTTGAAATATGGATTGTATCAAGAGTGCCATGATGCACGTAACGATTTGAACATTGTGGTGAAAATGACTGACTGGCACACGGGAATCATACCTCATGTAAAAAAAATTGGGACAGGACATATAAATGCTTGCCAGCCCCTTTTTAGGAAATGTTAGTAGGAAGCGAGGGAACGTCTCGGACCTCACATGAATGCATAACTCTGCACCTCTAGCTGAACCTCACCCAACCACCGGGGCCGTTTTTGGGCAGACGAACAAGAGCACTAGCAGACCACACAGGCGGATTTGGGCCTCCGTGATGGATGGACAACCTGAGCCAGAGTGAAATAACAACCCAGGCAACTATCTGCGCGCCCTTCTCCGGGATGTCTTCTCTTACAGTCACTGCTTCGGCATCTGTCTTGCCTTGTTGGTGTCTCCAGATGAACAAGTGTGCCTTCCTTCTTGTCGGTAGACTCTAAGTTCTGCAGTGCTTTTGGAGTCTCTTCACCACAGGGAAGAACAGAGAGAAGCCCCAGCCCCCACAGTTAATTGTTTTGTTTCGTAAGGAGTGGCCCAGATGTCTGTTGTCAGGCAACGGCTTGACCCTTCCTTTGGAATTCAGCTGCATGGGTGAAGGCATCTGAGAGGAAGCTTAGTATCTGCCCTTTTTTTTCTCCAAAGGCCTTTTTTGTGTTCGGGACTTTTTAAGAAGCAAACTTGCACATCTGTCAGTGTCACATGACTTGTGGGCTGCAGACCTGCACAGGCCTTAGAAGGATTACCCAAGTGCCTGCTTTTCTCACACCCATTAAACATGGACTTGTCAATCTGACTTCAATAGGACAAGGCTCCAACTTTATATTTCACAATAAAACTCAGGCTGCACCTATTTCTGGAATAAATTAGCAGTTTTTGTCTCAAAATATATTTTGTGCTTGATTTTTACATCTGTTTTCAGTAGCTTGGTCTCAACCTGCCCACAGAGATAAACATGAATACTTTGATGGATATTGTGCACGGAGGGTTGCAGCTATCAACATTTTTCCAGTTACATTCTCATGTGAATGTGAACTGCAAATTATGTTCCATCAGCTAACAGATGCCTATGAGTAATGGTGGCAATGTAACCTGCCTACCAAGAGAGTGCAAGGCCGTTCATGCTCTCTTGTTTTCCTGTCCGTTGTTGGCATTCCTGGGAGCTAAACTCTGTGCCTTTTGATGATACAGTCATGGGTTAGATGGTTGGATCCCTCCAATAAGTTACTATCTAACGTCTTTAGAAGACAGCACAGGCATTCCTAGCATACTTGCCATTGACTGCTACTTTGTTTGCCTTATTTATGTATGTGCTTGGCTGTTTTGCAGAAAAAATGCATTTGTGTATTTATCTTTGTGCTTATGCAATACTAGACGCTACATAGAGATGCTTGCAGCAATTGGCACTTTTGTGGTAGTGAACATTTCTAAGCAAAAATAAACGGTGGAAAATTCTATTAACTACTCCCGCATAGGCTCATAACATATTAACATTGGTGCGTATACTTGGTTAACATACCCATACTATACTTTCACAGTCTAATTTCTATGTTTTAAGCTCATATTTCAGATATCAGAAACTGATTTGCCCAGTGTGACGCAGTGTAGTACTGTAGCACTGAGCTCATGCACACCTATAGCAGAGCCAAGCACTGCAGAGGCCAAACTGGACGCAATAATTCGGTTATTTGACTGTTTCAAAACAAATGTTGCAATTTCAACAATTTGTCTGAAATGTTTGTAGGTTTAAATGCCAGTCTGACCTGGCAGTGATGAGTTTACTGGCTCAACTGTGTTTATTGTTCAGTTTTATATTTATTATTGCATCTATTGATTGACACTCTGTGCTCTTGACCCATTGAGGTGTTCAGGGCTAGTTGATTCTTGCTTTGGAGGACTTTGGACAAGGGCTTTGAACTTTTTTGTCTATTTTAAAACACAGGTGCTCAGTGCTTTTTTCCAGCTTTGTGCGAGTTCAGGAAAGAGAAAGTCTACAACTTGATGGTACGATGAAATAACCAGGACATTTTAATGTCATACTGCCCTCCCCCAAGTGAGATTTCATGACTTAAAGGTTGGTGTGAGTGTTAATGTGAGAACAAAGAACCTGTTAGAAGCATTTTGTGGCAGTGAAAGAGCGCCCTGGGGCAGAAGAGAGAGATTGGAGATCAGTGTGTTGGGTTCCTGCTATAGTCCTCCTTGCTGAGGCTGAGACTGAATGTAGACATAGACTGAAAGGTTATATTTCTTTTAATGACTTAGTTGGTGTAAAAAAAAGTGAGTTAGAGTTTTCATTATTAAGACACCCCCTCTTTTTGGGGGACCTTCTCAGATCTATAGCACAGTGTGATGGTTGACCTTTTTCAACTCCGTTACTGAGAGAGAGCTCTGTCTCTCACTCCTTCCAGCCAGTGGCCACTGCTGGTACCCTGACACTCGTCCCATTCAATTTCCTGCCCGTTAGAGGGTGGCATTTAGACAGGAATCCTGAGGGATTCATGGAACACACACCATCTGAAATGGGGCAGGGAGAAAACGACCCCCTCCTTTTGGGTCAGAGTACAGACATACAGAGAAATCAAGGAGGAAATCCGTTCTATTTTCAATAGTCTGTAATGGCAACGAGCAAATTGTTACTTTTCAATCAGAATCTGGGAACTTTATTGATCCCAGAGGAAATTAATTTCTAGATCCCTGGATTTCTGTTATCATTTGTAAGGTGCATATAATTGTACTGTTATATTTCATCATGTTATTCTACAAGGAGCAATTTCACAAAACCAGGAGTTTGGTTAAGGTCCAGCTTTGTGACCTCTTGTAAAAAGACAGTAAGTCTATTGTTAATTTATTTTCTTTGTCAGTTTGGTATTTGCATCAATTACAACAGCATTTTGATGGAGAAATAGGTATATAGTGACTGTTTAAAAAATGTGTGGAATTGTATTGTTTTTGTGTAAAAACAAGTCATTTCTTCACTGTTTCCCCAAAGGACCTGTTTTGTAGGGAAGACTGTTTGCTCTCAGCTGTCAGCTTAGAGAGGTTTAGTCAAGGCTACACTGCAGCAACTCTCTATAGGCTCAAAACTGTAGCTGTCTTATTGCCACTGACATGTTTTTCATGTTTTGTGGCATCTGGTTAAACTGATAGACAAATGACATAAATACTGTTAGTCTATGGAAATAGAAATCAAGTAAGTCGTACAGAAAATTTGAACAATATGGATCTGGTCTTCTGAAACCAAAATGGTGCTCTCTTCTGGCATCCATGACTCATAGTCTCGGAGGAGAAGAGCTGAGGTCTCTGGGGAGCCATTCCCTCACTGACTGTCAGCTTTGCCTTCTGTGGACTGTAGTGAACTATCCCCAACTGGCCTGAACCTCTCTTCTGTATTTTGTCAATTTTCACAGTCTCCAACAGCTCCTTGACTTGAGCATCTTGCGTTTTTTTTTCTTCCATATTTTATAAGTTTGGCGGTGGAAAGATGGTGATGGGTCAGTAAAAAGGACCTGATCCTTGTTTTTGGCCTTAGACCCTGAAAGTTGCCAGGACCTCCTTCTGTCTCCTTCGGGGACAATATATACTCGATAAAGACCGTATATAAAGTCGTGTAACCAAAACAGCAGCTTGGCAGGGTCATTGTATTTGCTTTTTTGACGTGGTTCAATAGTTTTGTAAAATTTAAGGATTTGTTTTATAGAGTTGCTTGTTAAAATCCTGGGTTTCTTTATTTTGTGTGTTGTGCTTTTGAGTGTCCTGCACGGTGCTCACTCTGTCTGCTGTTGGGACGCAGAGTTTAGTGTGGATTGACTGTCTGAAAGTATACATTTAAAACTGAGTGTAAAGATGATGGTGTATCAGCTGTAGTCTTGAATCTCCATTAATTGTACTGTTGCATTATCAAGTAGAACACATTAGAATCCTTGCTGCAGACCATCCCAAAACAGACTAGTGCGAGTGTACACTTTCATGGAAAGTATTCAGGTGGTGCAACTGTGTGATACTCTGCGCTAAAGAGTTAAATCTTACCTCCTGATCCAGCTCAGATTCATGACTTATCCATGAAGCTGTTCTATTTGTCTGCTGGTATCTTGTGCAGGTACATGGCTGGTTTATGGTAGTTCAGGTGCATCGTCTTCCGTTCAGTACTGAAAGGAGGAAATTGCAGTTTTTGTAGCGGCTGCATTGCGGGCAATAAGCCGTGTCCGTTTTGTTTCACTTAGGCAAGGCCTGAGGGACATTTTTGTGGTTAGTGAAAGGTTCCATGCTGTTTATGGGGTGACTGCTTCCGTTGCTCTTCATACTGGTGTCATTATATTGTCTCTTTGCTGAACTGAGAAATCCACTTTCTATGTTGATAAAACTGAGTATTATTTAATCCAACAGGTATTTAATACATCTTAAATTACATGTTCTCATTGAAACAAGAGAAAAGTACTAATGACCAAATAACCATTCTGGGTATTTTTATGCTTCAGCTGGACTGTAAAGTACACCAGTTTTTGTGATTGAATCATTGAATTATGTTTAACATGTCCTTGGGTCACTTGAGTATAACTTTGAGTGAAGAGGGGGTGTCTTGTGCACTTATAATGCAAGCAATTTCCTCCAGGATCAGTAATGTTTTCTAATTCTGATGTTCTGGCCCTCCATACATTTGTGGAAGTTGGTTCAATTTATAGAAATTGTTCAAGATTTAGTTTGACTGTATTTGAATAAGAAATCATTTTATATTTTATATTAACTCCCATACTCCTCTTCCCCCTGAGGCGCTAATAGCATTATAAGTATATTATTAATAAAGACTGACACATGAAATCATCTGAAGATCCTTTTTTTTCCTATTGATGTAATGAAATATTTGATGAGTAATAGTAGTCAGAATTCACATCCATTGATGGAAACCCCGCTGCCAACTAGTCTATATTAACTCCCATCTTACTCATCATCTTTATTCATTATTAAGATCTAGATTGATTCAGCCTTTATTGTTCTTATGAGGAAAGCTATTTGTGGTGCCTTCATCTGCTGGGTGTCATATTGGCCAAATCTTTGGTGGTCTTACTGGTTTCTAATAAACTGAATGGAAAAACTAAGCTGATGGATAAATGCGGGTCAGGAAGAGGTCGTGTTAAAAGACGGAGAGAATCATTTTGGATCCAAAATGATGGTTTTTCCTCATTGTTTTTCTTCTTTGTTTTAAAGCCGCTGTGAGTTAAGTAAAAGAACTGGAGAAACTTTGCCCTGCTTATCATGGGAAGCCCATTAATGAGCCTGCTATGGCACTTTCCCTTCAGGCTTCTCTAAAAAAGGTTTCTAACTCTAATAAAGACCAGCGTGCACTCAGCTCTTGCCGCAAAATTGTGAAAAAAATAACGAGGCACCACAGTTGATGCAAGTCTTCATATAAATCTGGGTTCATCTGGTCAGATTTATTATGCTATTAAAAACGTGTTGATTTCACACTTGGAACTCGATTCCCTTCCTTTGTGTGGCATTTTACAACCATCAGATTGTTTGTGAGCCTTGCCGGAGTGCTTATGTAAGAGCTAAAGGAAGGTGTTAATTACTGTCAGTTCTCCTTTGACCCTGAAGGAAAGTGTGATGTGAAAATCTGTTCTTTTTTGCATCTGTTTTTTTGCTTTTCCTCACACAGTTTGCTCAGTTTATCCTTTATTCATTCATTTGATTTATTTAAATAACAATACCTCAAATATTGCCGGATTTATTTCCTCGGTCTGCTATCGTGGTTAAATCATGATGTATGAAGGAAGTTTGGATGGACAAGTCTGGTTAATCCAAAAGTGTCATTTTCAAGTGTCATTTAATCCAAAAGTGTTGAAGTGAATGTTCATTTCATGCTCGGTGATCGTTTTGCTGCCCTTAATAGATCTTATATCATATAGTGTTTATTTCTGAGGATTAATAATGAAGATCGGTTTGGCTTTTTAAAATGGAGAAACACATTCGAAAGGTCATCATTATGCTCTACAGGTCGACAGATATTCGGAGATGCAAGAGATTTCTATGCACTTTCCCATCAGTTTGATAAGAAAATTTGATTAGTTAAGTCATGTTTATTTGTGTAGCATATTATGATACACAAAAGGTCATTCAGTGTGCTTTACAGGATCAAAATAAAAAATAAAATAATAGAAGAAATACAAGAAATTAAAGAATATACAGAGAATCAGTAAAAGAAAACTGACCAGTCAACATTGATTGATTCTAAATGTTCAGGGATTTTTTTTTTTTTTATAGATGTTCCTAATTCAAAAACACTTTATTTCCCTTAAACCTTTGCGTCCAGTTTACAGTCCAGCAGAGGTCTCTAGCACTTTGACCTTTTTTTAGACTTGGGATATTTTCCTGAGCTTGTTTTCCTCCTACAGATTGCTCAACCAGTTCTGGCTTTTCCATGATAGTTTTGAGTTCTTAATGTTTTCAAATCAAGTGTGAACCAATGGAGGAACTAAGAAAGTGAGGGGAATATTTAATGAGTCCTGTGCACAGATGCCAGTAGAACAGATTCCGTTTCTGAGTCTGTAAACTTCACACTGCAGCTCAGTGAAGCTCAGGTTTATCTGTGCACACCTGGACTCACAAAAACATTTCTTTTCCGAACTTTGGAAACCGACTGATTGCCTTTGTCCCTTTTTGGTTCAGCTTTCTTTTGTCTGGTGTTTAAGCCTCTTGAGTCTGCGGGGGTTCTGCCTCGGGAATGGCTTTGTCTTGAATAGCACATTAGCAAATGTAAAAAGGGATTTTGGAGGTAGAAGCATGTAACTATTTAACTTTATTTTCTTTAGAGCTGTCACTATTAGTTATATTGGTAATTTTCTACAGGTTATTTTGATAATAAATCAAGTTTTGTTTAGTTCAGCTCTTTAGAACTACAAGACTGATGGGATGCAATTTGACTAACTGAGCTATAAAATGAGCGAAAACTTTGCTGTTTTTTAGGCAGCAGGTGCTTTGCTGAATTCCAGTTTCCATTTAAGTGAACATGAAGGGAAGCTGAAGTGGTGAATTTTTCTTCATTAATGATGATCTGGATGTGCTTTGTGAGACGTTTCGTCGATGTGTTTACTAAAAAGATTGGCTTCTAGTGTTAGTTTCGTTAACTGCTAAACTGAAAAATCACTCTTTGGAGACTAGTCCAATAAATACAATCTATAAAAGATGTAGTTGTACTCCAAACATTGTTACAGCATTTTGAGAAGATAATGATTGTTTTGGCCAATCTTTGTAGGACTATTAATAAGAAATGCTTAGATAATGTAAAGGACAGTTGGTGTTTTAAAAAACAAAAAGGCGACAATATGCCCGAATTAAGCTTATTTATTGGTTTTGTAATGGATGATCGCGAAGGCTGAATGTCAACAAAAGCTATTTGCTTGTTTGAGTGCTGGACTCTCATGCGTAGTTCTCAATAGCTGCTTTTTTGTCGAGCGGTTCTCAGATTTAATTTGACATTTATGTGCTCGCTGGAAAAGGGTCTGCAAGTGCAGTCCACGCTGCACAGAAGAGCCTAGAAATGCTTTTGATGAGAATAGCCACTAAAACAGATGACACAGAGGGCCAAAAAACACAAATCCTGTCGGTTCCTGAACGCCGTCCAACAGCTGAAATAAATACGCAGCCGAATTCCATTTTTTCCCCCACTTTTTCAGAGGGAAATGGCAGAGATGCTGTGAAAGCAGCTGTAGGGTAGTGTGGTTTTGGCCGGATCAGTACTATGGGTTTAACAGGAGTCTTCCAGCCCCCTCCTCCTCCTCTGCTCCAGAGGAATGCAGACGGATCTTTCTCATGGTAATCTGTCTCCTGTGTGACGGGTGGCGCTGAAGCTCCGCTCCCGGTCCCACGCTGACCCTTTCCTGGTCATGACAGGGCAAAGTTTCAGGAGCTTACCAAAACACAGGCCTTCACGATGGATTTAATATCTACCTGGCATCCGTTTTGATGGATTGTGGGCAATGCAGACACTACAGCAGTGTTCACAGTGACTTTTTTATTAGTCTAACAGAATCTAATGAAGTGTAAAAAATTTGAGGCTTCCTGCAATGGTGGGAACGGGTTCCCTCGCGGCTCCAGGAACTCCGTTTTCTGCTCGATGGAATGTGCTGAACGTATGAGCTTAAAGATAAGATTTTGTGTTTTTGGATAATGTTTAGCAAGTTAAATCACTTGTAGCGAACTCTCAGTGACCTTAAAACGTTTCTTTTCCTTCAGTCGTGCACAATATCTGTGGCTCGTCAGAGATACTTGTTCAGAATTACATCCCATTCCCACTACTGTTATGTTCAGTTTAAATGGTATGATTTTGGTGTGCCCGTGGCTCCTAACCGGTGATCCTGTGAGAGGTTCAAGGACAGACGTCGTCATGGTGACCAAAAATATCCCGTGTACGTGGGACGCCGGTACACTGCCTCCTCTTTGGAATTTTCTCCACACATTAAAAGCATGATTGCCAGAGCACAAGTCATCTTGATCTGCTAATGCAGCTCCAGCACAGGCTGATCACGTTTTGATCATATATCTACACACACATCTTACATCTGCACAGCTTCAGTCACGCCTTCATACTTCTGCACAGCTTCAGTCACGCCTTCATACTTCTGCACAGCTTCAGTCACGCCTTCATACTTCTGCACAGCTTCAGTC
>JBBJLR010000160.1:3154935-3178880 GCA_037577145.1 Brachypetersius gabonensis
GGGTGGGCCCCTTCTTTTTCCCTTTTAGGTTGGGGGGGTTCCCGGCCCCCCCCCCCCCCCCCCCGACCCTGAATGCAGGAATAAGGGGTAGATAATGGATGGATGGATTAACCAGTTTTTACCACATAAAGGTAATACCCAGCTTTTCGTCCAGTTAGTTGTTCCCAAAAACGCTAAAGTGGCAAGTGGCTACCCAGAGGCTTGTATTATATATTTAAAAATATATTATATATATTTTTTTTAATATTGTCTCCAGCTGCCTGGCACTGAATTCAAACAGAATGAAATGATGCCTCTGTTGAGTTGCTATGTGTGTTACAAATCTATTTACACACACAATCAGATAAACTGTCGGTAACTAATAATACATGACGTGCATTGGTGCTTGAGCAAACTCGCCACAAATAAACAGAAGCATTAAAACATTTACATGCTTGTCGTTCGTGCACAATTTGCTTCAGTGGATGAGCTTGATGTGTTGTAGTGTCTGTGTGTGTCCTAGAGAACGTCTGACCTGCTAGAACTGTCCACAGGATATGAAGTTGCACAATAGACAGGAAATGAAGGAGTGTGGGATAGCGGCTGCCGACACACCAGTGTGCTCAGCCAGTGACCTGCGAACTGATTTTCACCAGTCCAGCAGGGAAGAGACCTTTAGATCTTGCTCGCAGTTCAGTCATGCACTCTTCTCTTTCTAAGACACGTTCTAACTGTTCTAGTTTTCTGCAGTAAGGTACTGTGTCTCATGCTATTCTTTAGGTGTGAGGTGTTATGTGCTGTTTGAGGGCCAACTTGCTCAGTCAAGACCCTCAGTAAAGGCTACACAGTGTAAGTGCTGATGTCCACTAATGGACTGTTGGCGTAGCGACTAATCAGCGCGGCCTCTTGAGAGTTCCTCTCATCATTCCATCACCATGGTTACCAGACAGAGCTGTGATTTCTTTGGATAAATTGCATCATTTTTACTTCTGCAGTGAATACTTTTATCAAACTGAGATTCTGACTTTTGGAGCCAAAATCTGGGCTATGTGGATGCAGTTTTGTTTTCTGGTTGTTCAAATGTGTTTGAGTAAAGGTTTTCTGAATTTTACTTAGCTCTGTACTTTGGAATATTTGAACAATTAAAAAATATAATAATAATCTGATTTTATACTGCGTGTGCGCGCGTGTGCGTATGTCATAATTTTCTCAGATAATTTTCTGTTGTGTGAAATTTGATCTTCAGGTAGCAGGATCTTCAGTCATCCTGTATCTCACTGTGGTCGTCTTTGTTTTGTAGAACCTCCTGTACCTGCATGAATACAAGCACCACATACAAACGGTCAGAACGGAATCAGTGTTTAAACTAATGCGTTTCCTGACCTCAAGACCAAACTCTGGGCTGGTGTGACGCTAGCTGTGAGTGTTTGTTGGACCCTCTAGATTGACTTCCAGCCATTCTAAGGTGTCCTCCTCTGTTGTTCCCCACACAGTTTCACTGTGTTCTGTTTTGTTCCCACAGTTCTAGAGTGTGCTCTGTTCACACTATTCTGGAACTTCTCCCCTCTAGGAACTTTCTCTTCTTGTTTGCACTGTTCTACCCTGTTCATGAAGCCAGTTAGATTGGTCAATGGGGAATCAGTGGGGGCTTTAAGAGACCGTTTATTAATGTTGTAATCTCTGGAGAATCTTCATTCTTGCCTTAGTTTGTGTCAGTTGGTTTCGCAAAACATATTCCAAGCATTTGTTGCACTTGTTAACAGACCTGTGCTGACATTGCGCAGACCTGTGGGTCAGCCGCTCGTATTGTTGAAGTGAAAATGTGTCTCTTCCATGGAAAAGCTGTCAGCCTTTGTCCTCTAGTCCTGAAATCTGAGCTGCTGATCTTTATTTGCAGCACAAGGGAAGAGCCACGGACCCCTGAAGCCCCTCATCTGTGAGAAAAGCAGTGTGTTTTAAGCTTGTCCACATGAGCACAGGCGCTGACCTTTTGATCTCTCTGCTTTATGGCAAAATGTCAATCTCAGACCGAGTTTCTGCATGTTCCCAGTCACCCCCATTTCTTAGGAGAGCTTTCACCATTTTACATTTTTACTAAGGCTTTAATGGTCATTCCTTGGTTTGATACCATGGTTTGACTTGGTTTGAATGTTAGTGTCTGTTAAACGTGAACATATAGCGTCTGTTGAACTTCAAAACAATTTTGTTGGGAAGTTTAGTGACAAAATCTGCATGTTGTACCATCACAAAATAACCACAGCTGGTTCAATACAGGAGAAAGAAATCTATGGAGAGTTGAAGTCTCCTTTTTGATTGATTTCATGAATCAATCAAAATGATCATTTCATTGATCATGCATGTTGTTATTCAGAAGCGAGAGCTTTGTGTGCAAACTATGTTTCTTCTGGAAGTATCAGACAATACAAAACAAGATTTTTCCAGCAAACACACTATTAGCCTCTTATTTTTCCTTTTCTTTCAAAGGAGTCAGAGATTTCAGCAGAGCCTCTGTGCGTTCACCCAGCCTTCAGATCTATGTGCTTCAATAGGATTTTGTGCTAAATGGAGAAAAATGAGTAGGCGATCCTTTATCAAAATAAATGTGTGCAGTCGAATGTTCTTGCAGTCCTCAGGCTCCCTACCCCCCTCGATGGCTTGGTGCCGTCCTGAAGTCCTTAGTATCTGCTATTGTCTGCACCCACTCACTCTCCATCTTCCACACGAGGGCTAGTGAGAGGAATTAGAGAGCTGGTGGGCATGGAGGTATGATTAAGGACAGGTGAATGATTAGAAATGGCACAGAAATGAAGCCCTGCTGCAGAGCTTCAGTGGACTCCATGGGATGGTCACCCAGAATGGGTTAATGATGCATTCTGTACTTTTTGTTTGTCAGTGTGTATATAAGATGCTCATTGTGTCCTTTCTGTTTGATGTTTTGGGAGTTTTGAGCTACCACAAAATTAATTTCCCTAAACTTTAGTATACCTTTAAGATGAGTGCATGTGCGTTCTTGTAGATATACACATCTGTGTGTGTGTGTGCGTGTGTGCGTCTGTGTGCGTCTGTCTGTGTGCGTCTGTCTGTCTCTGTCTGTCTACATATAGGTCATATTTCTTATAACTTAAGTGTTAAAAGCTAGTGGGTGGAGCTAAACTGCTGACAGCTGAATAAGAGAATGTATGCAAATGGATTTTTGTGACACTTCATAACAGGCTACTTCATTTATGAGTCATTTATATGTAAAAAGAATGTTCACTGATTTACTTGTTTTTTACCACGACAAATTATGTCACACTGAGTCACAGTATGGTTCTAGTTCTTCTTCGCTTGTAGAGCAGCGGTTTCCAAACTCTAAAGCTCTCATGCCTTTTATATTTTCTTTTTTCTCTGCCCTTAAACTCACTTCATCCGATGAAAGGCTTGTTAAATAGTTCATTAGTCAGGTCTGGAGTGTTTTGAACAGTGAAAACACTAAAATGTGAAGAGCCGGGGCCCCCGGCGCGGAGCTGGGAGTCCTCCTGTGAATTAGTTACACCTCAACTGAGAACCTTTATTTTTCATGCCTAGTCATGTTTAGTAAGTTGGGTTTAAGTTAGTGTCTCTTCTACCACCCCCCCCAAAAGAAAAAATTGTTTTTAGCATGGAAAGGCTCTAATAAATGAATTATTAATCAATAATGTAAAAAATCAGTCTACAGAGTAGTAACTGTGAATTAATCATTTTTAAAGATGGAGACATTGATGAAGACATTGATTTTGGATAACATCTAATGACTATAAAATAGGCAGTAAACTACCTCCTTGTCAGCTGCTTGAAAGGTTCCCTGAATCCCGGCTGAAGCTCTGCAGCCAGGCTCTGTGTGTGTGGAGGAGTCACAGGCTCTACTTGAGCTGGAGCTCCTTGAATTAAAAGGAGTGAACAAGCAGGCTGCTGTGATCTCGGCTTTGGTGCATATCTAAATCAATGTGAAGAGGCCTAAGGCTTTATCGCCTCTTTCTGGCTGGCAGTACAAACTTTCACATACTTTTAATGTTACTGTAAAACATGACATATTTTAAATGAAAGAGATCAAGTTTCAAAATGTGTCCTGATTTATCAGTTTTCAAAATAGTTTTAAACACTATGCTGTTTGTAATTGACTGAGCTGTTCCAACTTATTAGGTGTCGGACATAAAATAAACTTTTTTGTAATATATAAGCACCTCTGGGATCAATACAGTTTTTGGCATATAATATTTTGGTATACATAACGGTTGCCATTTCTACTGTAATTTTACTGTAGTCCCTTAGTCTCATGGTAGCATGGTTAGGAATTTCCTACGCGGTGATGAAAGTGCTTCACTCAGTTTGGTGAGTTTCTGGTTGTCTTATTGATTGAGCTTGCTAAAAGCCCTGCAGTCAATAGCCAGGAGGCGGTGTGGAGGCGTCATGGATGTCCGTAAATTCCAGTCTAGTATCTGAAAGAGCTCTCCAAGATTATAACTCCTACAGACAGCCCGCAGCAGACTCGGTCAAAAGCAGCTAGCTCATATCTGTGGCAAATTACTGAGCTTTCTGATGTTCTCTGCAATATTCACTGTTCACAGAACAGTAGAGATTCTCATGGAACCCACCAGAGCCTGTTAATGTTTCACATTTCTCCTTCAAGCATGTCATTCATTGAGAGGTGCGTCAACCACGCAACAGACGCACGAATGCGGTGGTTTTGATTTGTTCTGGTAGGATAGCAATCCTCCGACATGTCGACGCAGCAGCCAACCCGAGATATCAAACCATCAAGGGGATGAAAAACTGAGTGACACGTTCAGACACCTCCTAGTGTTTTGAAAGATAAAGTCTAGAATTTAAGTTATAACTTTGTTTTATACTTGCTTACAAAGGGCTGAAAGTGTTATTTTTCCGCTATTTTAAGTTTGTTTGCATCCTGAGGAAAGAAAACAGAGCTTGGGGTGACGAGCTTCAACCCACACATCCCTAAACATTTTCAGAAGAAGAACGTATTCATGTGGGGTACCTGTGTTGGCTCCTGCATTTTTCATGTCAAAAATGTTTTTGGTGATTATGCTTTGATGCTGGTTATATTTAGCCGTCTTTATTCAGGACATTTCTAAGTAAATTAGATTGCATTTTAATGGGAAAAGTATGATTGCATAGTTGCTGTGCTTACTGTGATGGAGACAAACAGCTCAGAGACCTGGAGAATATACTCAGTTCAGTATAAAACCTGCCAGTAACCTGTCGCCCTACTGCAGTTTACTGTCCTTCAGATACATTTTCCACCCACAAAAGTTAAGAAATGGCCTCAAATGGGCTAACTCTTATTGCCATAACAAATGGTGACACATCTTTCCTACCTGAGCTTTAGTGTCTTAAAGGCTGTTTATGTGCCTATTGTGTTTTTTAGCTCCGATTTGTTCCACGTTTGTCACAAGCCACTCTCCCATATTCCCTGTTAGGATGACTCGGCCCACTGCCCTATATACATAACGGAGGTCACTTGATTTAAACGATCAATACTCGGCTCCTGACCAACCGATGAAGCTGTACGCATGTGAAATTCAGCAGATATTAATGAATGTATTAGTGTTGGAACCATTCCATAATTCCATATGGGCACAGATGAGAAGCGGCGCAGAATTACAGGTGTAATAAAAATAATAAACCCTCTGCATTGACACTAATGAACTCAATGTGTGTCTGCTCATTGTAATATTGTAATTCTCAGCATTTTGTTAGTCATGTCCACAGCAGTTGACTGCTACAGGAAGTATGAGTGAATATGTAGCACGGATCTTCAGGTTTATGATTCTGTTTTCCAGAGAGCTTAATGTGGCAGCAACCTTCGCTGAACTCCCTTGAGGAGCCTTAACACGCCCCCTCCATTCATCTTTAATACAAGGGACCAAGGCATTTACCTCCCTAAGGAGTACTTTAGACCAAAAGTAAGCCGCACTTTTTATTTAATGAGCTTACTGTCTTTTTTCTATGGTGCAATACTAGGAGCTGAATTTGGAGCAGAGACTTTACAATTGCTTCTGCGTACTGTCAAAAGCAATGGAATTAATATTATTCCCAAATGTGTGTATGCTGTGCCAGTAATTGAACGACTTTCTAATTTTTAAATTAATAGTTTTGTCCAGACCTCAAAACTGACTTAAGAAATGCTCCTCTGCTCCCTTCCTGAAGAACACCGTGTTCCAGCTCCTTGCTTGATGCTTCTGGTTGAAGAAATCAAAGCATCCTGTGCCATCAAGTCAAAGGAGGACTGATTTTCAGCAGCTCTCAACAAGCAAGCAATCAAACTTCTCGAGAACGATAATGCAGGATCCTCCTACCTCTGAAAGAAATACGTGCTTTATGCATTTCTGCTGTCGAATCCTTTCTGCATCTTCAGAATCGCAAAATTCCTCAGGCTTAAAAGTTCTTGTCCAGTAAGAGTTACATTTTAGTGCATTGGGTCATTTTTACAGAGCCATAAAATTTTACTCTAAAGGACTCAAGGCCACTTTATCCATATCTTTCTTCTTCTTGCCATTTTTAATTTATTGTTTGTTCAGTGATTAACTGGTTACATGCTTTCTTCATTCATGGTTCACTATAAAACATTTGAGTTTTTGTTTCAGTCCTGTGCATGACTTTAATGTCAGGATCAGATTAAACTAACCCTTGAGATGCACCTTCTTTCAGCTTCACATGACATGAAGTGTATCTGGTTGTAATGCCATAAACTGATGCTCAGAGTACATCATCCTAAAGGGCAATTTCACTGCTTTTAAAACAACAATCACCAGGCATCAAAAATGCCTTATACAATCTCGGCAGTGATTTTGGTGGTAACGTTTATTTTCATGCAGCTTCAAATAGAAATTCATTTTTAGAAAAAACTAAACTTGGCGGCTCGACTGACGGCCTTTTGTTATACTTTTGCATATTAATATGTTGTTTATTTGTTGTACATGTGGATAACAGGGTTGCCAACCCTCACGCATTGAGTGTGAGACACAAGCATCAGTGAGACAAATATGAAAACAGTATTATTATAACAACCTTATAGTGAAAAATGTGCTTATAATTTAGTTTATCTCTAGAACCATTTGAAGGTATGAAAAAACTGATGTTTTCTGAATCAGTGTGCAAAACTTGACTAAGTAAACAATAAAAGTCATTTAGAGAAGTTTGATTTGAAACACCTCATTGGAGTTATCAACTGAAATCGTAACTGAAATGATAGTTAAAAATCCACTGGGTTTTCCAGATCTTTGGGTTTTCCCAAGCTGATTGCAGCCATTCCAGACAATGCTTGTGATTTCCTCTAGGTTTTCCAAAAGATAATTGTGATGTATGTAAAGCAGTAAAAGAAAAAAAAAAGTCAATACATTTCTGTATGGAATTTATTGACCGATGCTAATAAAGCCACTTACACATTTTAATACGTGTATTTCGGTCTTGATAAATACTAAAATACAACAGCTACATCTACCTTTCTACATGTTTAAAAGTATTGTCACTATAGCTAGATGTTATTCACAATTTATTTACTATTTAATTATAAGTCGGAGCTTAATAACCAGTGTCCGCTTTGCCCCAAGAAAAACTGCAGTATGTATTTGATTCAAATGAAAATAGGCCAAGTGTTAAAATATACACCCTTAAAAAGTTCTCCAAGGGTTCATTAGTAAAGGCAGTGATTATGTATATGATTACTCGAAGAAACCTAAGCCTAAAAGCTTAAATGGTTCTTTGCCTTGTTAAATGTTTTTTTTCCCCCAAGAATAGTTAAGAGCTTCTGCATTAAAGAACCTTTTAACATTGGTTCTGTATGACACCAAGAAAGCCTCCACTATGATTACAAGGCAGAGAACTGTACTACATCAGACACTTTTTGTTGAGAGTATTTGTGTATTACATCTTCAAACTGGCCCTGTAGATTTTTATTATGTTTAATTTGGTACATTTTCTCAATCACTTGTTAAAAGGAAGATTTATCTAAATGTATAAACATTTGGGTTTTTAAGTACTTTAGGTTTATTAGCAGTGCTCACAGCAGTTAAGGTCGATAAAGAGTACATATTGATCACGTGGCCTTGAAAGCTTGAGTAGCTCAGATTCACTCTGGCACTTATTCAAGTGGACTGTCCAATTCAAGGTGACTAATATGCAGAAACAGCTGGAGTTCATTCCAATGAAATAGCCTTTACTTTGAATGGACAGTAGTAGGCACACGTTTTTATTCATCACGTTACTTGTCTAGGTGGGTTTTCATTCCATGCAAACTTCTACTTATGTAAACCTTGCTGTGTGTACTGTACTCCTGTAGTTCTGGAATAATTAAAAGTAGACCTGAAAAATAAAACTATTAAAATAAAAAAATAATAAAACTAACTATTTGCGTTAATTTATTTTCTATAATGCTTTAAAATAAATTGATTGCGCGATTAATTTGAAAATGAAACGCACCTCTGCATTGCAGTACCACACTATCAGTGGGGGCAGTATTACGCTACGCCAGCGACCAGCATGCCAGAAGAAGAAGCCACTTTTGCGTGAACCTACAGAATGATCTGAATATTGTTTATCTGCATGATGTTTTGGACCGTCTCTTGGACTATAAAATCTATCATTAGTTTGGCAGTTTTATGAGCATTTACCAGTTTTATATAATCTCCCAGTGCAGGTCTTCTGGTAGATGTCACCTTATAACCCTTGATTCTGAACGGTGGGAAGAGGCTAGTCTTCTCTTCTCTACCTTGCGGTACAGCATGGTACAGTTAATAATGAAGCAAGAAATCAGTGTTGTGTGACTGTGTCAGTGAAAGTGGTTGCAAAACATGCAGTCATGGATTTACAAAAGGCCACTGGCACAAGGAATCGCACCATAGCACAAATATAGCGCAAATCTTTTTCCATCACAATTAAAGTGATTCGTACCCAAGCCATGTCTGAGCTGGTCGATGGGCGGTCTAAAAGTGGGACTGCATCACTGCTTTCTGAAAAAATATCTTGTCTGCAAACGGACATTTAAACAAGACATCGATTTTTACTGTCCATAGAAAAAACATACAAAGAAATGCACTAGAGTCTGTTTGGGCTGAAGTTTTTCTTTCAGTGGGAGTTTTCCATCAACCAATTTATCTTTAACGCTGGGAGAAGCATGAAGGTGTTCCAGGCCATTACTAACATCATCACACAGCAAAAAAAAAAACTCAGTCACGACTAAATGATAAAAGACCACGTTTACAAAAGCGGCTCAGCACAACTTTCTGCTGGTTCGACTCCATGGGCGCAGTTTTGGGACGAGCAGCTGCTGACACGTCAGAAACACCATGCAGTACAGCTTAGGTGCAGCATGGTTCTTATATATCTATGGAAAATTGACTTGATTTCATGCCTTGCTTGTGTTCTAAAGCAGCGCACTTTGGGTCCACCAGGGGGCGCCACCTTGTTCTCCTGTACACGGAAGAATTGACAGGAGGTTCATTTGTGCAGCAGTGACACACATTGTGTCACACATTGCGTCTGTGTTCTTTCACAGAGAAAACGAGTGAAAGTGAGAGGAAAAAATGGTGCAGCGAGGACATGTGCTCAGCGTGAGTGCAGCTCTTGTTTTTTTTTCTTTTTTCTTCTCATCCCTGCTCGGCTCTGCAGTGCCACAAATACCCATCAACCAAAATCTGGCTTTTGGGGATCGTCAGCTTGTGGCTGAGATAAGCAGGGGGTCTGTGTGCCTGAAAATGGGGAACAGAGCTCAGTTGTATGTTGGGATGTGCTGCGATGCTGTACAGCAGCCAGATTGCAGGTGTTTACTGCTCAGTGCGAAGCCATTTCTGGGTGTAATGACTCACGCCGATATCCTTCCTCCTACACCAACCTGCCGCGGCACAATGAGCCTCCTATTCACCACCACATTCAGCCAATTAAAGCACAGCACTTACCCGTGTCATATAGGAGCCTTTTCTGGCCACCGTCGTCTGCCAGCTTCCGAATAAAAACCTGTTCTGTTTATAACCTCCCATTATTTCCCTAGATTTGAGTTGCTATCTTTTTCATCTCTTTCATACTTTTCCTTTCAAAAATGCCACTTATTTGTTTGCATAATGTATTTCTGCTTTCCTTTAGGTTTTGCAATGAATAGACACAGACATGGCCCTAAATGACCATTTGTGATGAAGGCTCATATTAAAACAAGGTTTTCTTCGTTCTCCCGTTTCAAAGAGAACGTTCCTATGATGATCCGACATTAAAGCAGTTTGAACATTATTGTTTATGAAAAGCAGTTTTTTGTTTTTTCATTTGCTACCGTTTTATTTTCTCTTGTACTCTTTCTGAAAGGCTGGAATTACAGACTGTGTTGTTTGACAGCCTCTTCTGTTAATTGCACCTCTCTCTTTTGCACGCTCTACTCTCTTTTTCTTTCTTTGTTTCTCTCCCACTTTTTTCTCCCCTCTCTCTCTCTCTCTCATTCTCTTTCTCTCTCTGTCCCTCCTCTTCTCTCTCTCTCTCTCTCTCCCTCACTCTCTCAGCTTTGCTCTGTTCCTCCCACTATCCCTGTGACTGTGTTGCTATGGGCATTCAGTGGAGATGTTGATATTCCTGCCTTGAAGGTCCATCTCATGACAAACTCCTTGCTTTGCTGCTCTGATGGCAGAAGATCAGAGGACTGAAGTGCAGAAGTTAATCATGCTGGGTTCAGAATGCAAGGAAATTACATGTAAACTTAGTCATAGAGCATAAACTGTTTTGAAAATGTGTTGACAGATATACCTTATGCTACGTAGTGAAGTAATTTTATCTGAATAGCCACAAGATATTGTCATATGATCCCTCATTTTTCCAGTAAGACTTCTATAAGAATTCTGTAAAGGCTTTTGTTTGTATCTTTTCAGTCCATTTAGTGGGCGACTGGTGGCCTGGTGTTTAGGGAGCAGGGATAGGAATCATTTGAATTTTTTTCCGATTCCGTTTCCGGTTCTTATTGATTCCCTATTTCTATTCCACAAAGGTTAAAGAAAAAAAAAAGAGGACCACTGTTTAAATAACAAAACAAACTTTATTCAGAATGGGTCAGACCAAACAATTAACTGATTTGCTAGCAATAAAGCCATTTGCAATTTTCCATTAAATAAATAACTGGAGAAAGTAACATCATGTAAAATAAATGTGTATTTGGCCTTAACTTATTATTTTTTTTAACAACCTAGCGAATCTCAACTAAAACAGGTCCTGGCAGAAACCACACACATCCTAGCAGATGCGTGTTTAACACTAGAACGGCTGGCAGCGTCACCTGATGTAACTGAATCAGAATCGCGTCTGTTGGTCTATTGGAGCAGCAGCAGTTCTGTAAGAGACGTATGGATGTGTACACGGGTATCTTTACGTATTGTTGTTTTATGCTGTTGTGCTCAAGAGACACCATCGACCAGAATCAAATTCCTTGCATGTGTTGCTCACATACTCTGCTGAATAATGCGATTCTGGTCATGATATGGTGACTGGCTCTGGGTCCAAAGTCCACTGGACCCTTGCTGTGTCTGCTGGCTGCAATTTGTGTGGATGTGTGCCGGCAGGCCGCAGGACTAAATGCAGAACAAACCCTGGCAGCGTCGCATCAGGAAGCGTCTTGTGCAAAACTTAGCTGCCGTTCTAGTGTTAAGAACCGATTTACAGAACCAAAATAAGAAGAGTGGGTACCCGGTACCAGGTATTTTTGAATCTGTTCTTTTTTGGAACCGAATTTCGATTCCTGTCTCTATTAGGGAGTTGTCCCTGCAATAAGAAGGTTGTGGATTAGAGTCCCAGGGCTGTTAGTGGCACCACCAAGGTTCGCCTGAGTAAGGTACCGTCCCCACACACACTGTTCCTTAGGCGCTGTGTTCCTGGCTGCCCGCTGCTTCACTTGGTGAATGGGTTAAATGCAGAGGAAGAATTTCTCACTGTTCACACTGTGTGGTGTGGTGTGTTCATGCATGACTATAAAGGGCCACTTTACTTTATTTATATCCTGTAAGAGTTAGTTACTCAGTTAATTGCCAAAATAGTCAGTATTTGTTTGTTGCTGGTGTAATTAATGGCCACAGCCCTACTTTGCATTAGAGGAAGTAAGCCTGGGTCAGGTCTTGTTAAATTAGGCCATGTTCCCCACAAGCTTTGACTCAAATTTTTTAGCAGCTCAGTAAGTGGTGATATGATGTCCTCAGCCCTGCCATTTAAATGTACTTTTATTTTTAGTTGATGCAAATGGGTTTTTTTGGGCAAGTAGAACAAGACTGTGTGAAAAGACCTGCGTATGTTTGCTCGCGCGTGTTCGTGTTGAGCGTTATTGTTCTTCTGTTTACTTATTTATAAGGGACAGACCTGGCTGCGCAGGATACACGTGTGCTGACAGGCTTATGTTTGCGAATGTCAGGCTTGTTTCCCAGTATTAGTCTAAGAAACACAGTTAATCCAGGATAATCTACCTGTTGCTCCTTTCATCCACTTTATTGCATATTAATGTAGCCCTTTGTCAATAAAGCTCCAGCCAATCAAGGCAAGAGGAGGATTAGACTTCTCTCTCTGTTTGCTGCCGTGTCCGTCAGGCTGCCTCTCCTGCTGCAGGCACTCAGCTTTCAGTGGCCCATTTTATAAGCGGCATCCGTAAATACTTCCATCACTATCAGAATGCTATAAATACTGGATGGCCTGAACCACCATCACACTGCAGATTAATAATAAATCCTCCCGGTGTCAGAAATGAACCAGTTCAGTGCAATTGTACCTCCAAATTACCTCCATTTCTAAAATTCTGCAAATGACCCCCTTATTTTTAACTCAAGTTCCAAAGTGCATTGGTGCTGTTCAACCGTCATCTTTACCACGTTTGTTTTTTTTTATTTCCTGTTTTGTTCTGTGAGTAATATTTTTTTGCAGATAGCTCAGGCGACTGTCAGAAACCTACACTGTGTGCTGTTGAGATTGAGAGATTATTATTGGTTTTGTTTTTCCGGAGAAAGCTTAAGACCAACCTCATCTAGACGCTTAATAGTTAACAGTGCCCCCAAATTTTAACCTTTTGAAAGTATGAGAATTTAAAAACCTGAAGTTAATAAATCATGCTTCCTGAGTTCTTGAACTAAAGGGATGCAAAAAGAACATCTTACGCACTCAACACAGCCTGTTTTTGATTAAAATGTTTTGTTCTGTACTGCTTACACCGAAGGGAATCTTACTCACTATTGTAAATATTAACCAGAAACCAGATTTCCGGGAAACAAAACGTACTATTTATTTAGTTTTTTGAAATGTTAATCTGAAGCACTCAGCTTGCGACACTGCTGTAGGCATTACATTAAAGTTCATTTTAACAGTGGCACTGTTTAGCAATATCATGATGCATGAGAACCACTTTATAGTTTATACAGTACATTCACTGTATTCATTTAATTCGTTTGAATAGTATACTCTTTTTGTCTGTTTTTTTCCCAGCATTAAGTACTATTTATTTTGTATTTTTAAATGCAAGACAGAGTGCTTGGGGGCTAGAAGGCGTAAACATGCTTTTCTTAAACCACACACTGCCAAAAAGCATTTAGAACAGTTTGTTTGTAATTCAGACATTTTCAGGTTTGTTTGCTCCTGGCTTGATGTGTAGGTATTGGATGCGAGTGTGTGTTTTGAGACTCCAGAGTAGAAAACTGCAGCATGTGTCATTATCAAGGTGTACTGGAAAGGACGCTGTTATTTATGAAAAGTAAACTTGCAAGGCTTTTTGAAAGAGTTAGTGGTGGTGAGTTTTGCAATAAATAAAAAAAAAATAGATCCATGGACCGCAATTATAAATGAATATAGATATATTAGTTCTTTACAGGATCATTTAGTATACCTAGGACTGTTTCTGAGATGAAAAAACCTTAAGGGTCCTGTGTTCTTTCACATTTAGTCTCAGTTTTACAGACCGACCTTTTTACTGCATGGAGCTCTGAGCTGGAGCAGAGCCTTAAACTGTATCGCACAGATATGCCGTCTACTTTGAGTTATGTGGGGTTTTTATCAGGATAGACTGCATCACATGCTAACTGGAAAATGCTTACTTTGTCACAATTATTACTCCCTGGATCCAATTGGACACATTAAACTGCACCCAAAGATCAGCACACAGCTGTATATGTAAATAATATAGTTGAATATGTAAACAGCTAACAGCTGGATATGTAAATGGTATAAAACCAGGACTGGAGTTTCCGATCATGGTACAGAGTGTAAAATACTTATGGTAAATACAACATTCATTTTCTGCCTATTATTTACTGATAAGCTATCCCAGCCCTGAAAGTATCAAACCTACCAGAATTGTCCTTCAGGAAAAACTAATCGTGGCTTATTTTTGTTTCGAATGTTTTTCCACATGGTTCGTCAAAGCATGGCCTGCATTCTGTCGGCCTAAAAGCACATTTGTTTGCCCGTTTCCAGTTCATTGAACTGATGAAGAGTTTGAGTGCTGTTTATTTTGGTACCCTAAAACACAGCCATGCATGCGCACACTGACACACACGCACACACACAGTCAGTGTGTCCCGCTGAGTTTGCATCAGAGCATCATGCTCATATTTATCCCTTTCCCCAAGTGGGTCTATATGTCACGAGAGAGAGAGGGAGAGCGAGCCAGAGGGCGAGCGAGCAGAAGAAAGAGGGGGCAAAAGAGAGCGAGGGGGAGTGAGTGTGTGGTAAGTCAAGGAAAATATGCTTGTGAACAGGAGACCACATGAACCGCAGTCTGCCCAGTGGTTCCTCTTTAGTGGGGTAAACATGGTCTTCCACAAAGAATGGGTGAAGAAAAGAGGGTTTTTTTAATCACCAACCACCAGGCAACCCTCTGTCTCTGGGTTGATATTTCTCCTATTAAACTCAGTGTTGACACTGGATTATATTGTTGCTCACGACTTTCTTTGCCCACATAGATCCATGCCTTTAAATCCAGTTACTCAGTAACAGAAGAGACAGAAAACAGGACTGGGAGTATTCACCCTTGTAGGGAATCAGGAGCAGGAATTACAGGCATGTATTTCCTGCATTTGCTTGCTGCATTGCACTTTATCCAGTTAAGTACTTGAAGTAGCAGCATAAACTGAGTTATACTACTAAAACCGTTTTTGGCTTTATTTGACATTTTAAACCTCATCACCTTATCTCTATCCCTTCCTTACTTTCCTTAGACACAGATGTGTACTTCTTGAGCACTGATGTACATCGCTCTGGATAAGAGCATCCACTAAATGCCAAAAATGTAAACCTTTCTGATACAGACAGATTTGTGGAAAGTGGACTGATGCTATAGAATAATGGAACGTCTGTTGTCTAGATTGCAATTTCACAACATTGTGTAGAGCTACAATAATAATAATAAGTACAGACCTTCATGACGACAAATTAAATATTGCTGGCAGTGGCGCTGAGTGTCTTTAAGAGTTGAGATGCTGTGTAACTAGCATGGTCTCAACGTTTAAAAGAGGGCTAACATTTCAATAATAGCTTTCTCCTCTGGACAGTGGTGCACACTGGACATTTCCTAAAATACAGGATCACTTTCCGCTGAATTCCTCTAGAAGACAGTTTTAAAACGCTGAGCTTGCTTTTTCCCGGAATGGAGTAGTTATCTGTCTGGGTTTCCCACAGGCCTTGGAAAATAGACAGACACTTTGCAGAAGTTTGAAAAGTGCTCTGTTTGAAAGGTTTTGGTGAGAACAACAGGTCTTGCCATTTTTGGAACTATCCATTTTTGAGTCTCATGAGTCAGCTGTATTTGTGGAAAAAGTGGATGTAAAAAATGTTTGTGTCTAATTTCTAACTTTTACTTTTCTGTAAATATCATTTTCAGCCTAAACATTCCCTTTCTTAATAGCGCTCATTTATTCAGTTGTGTTCAAATGTCTGGGCCCTCCAGGAACGTTTTCAGACTGTTGAGCTCGACCGTAAGTAGTTTTTGCTAGTGATAATAAGGTAGCATATCGTTTTTATGATGCAGTACACACAGTTAATACAGAATTAATTGTCTTTGTTGACTCCATTATTTAATTTAAAGCTGTAATCCCAAATAAAGTAATAGCTGGTTCATAACAAAAAAGTTTTACTGTTTACTGATTTGTATTTTGTAAAATGTGTTCTCTACATTCTCAAATAATTTTCAGATATTGACTGTGCACAGAATTCTCAACGTGGTCTAAAACTACACTGAGGGAATTCCAAAATTCAGCTGATTTATAGCTTGACTTTTGACTCATTGACCGACCCTAGGGCTGGAGAGTACACTTGTTCAGAGTGACCACAGCCCAGTCTTTATTGGGTCTTACCCTTGTAGTATTGACCTGTCCTCACTGTTGGAGTCCTGTCAGAATCAGCTTTATTGACCAAGTATGTGTACATTTTAGAAGGAATTTGACTCCAGTTTTTTTGACTCTGTGTACTCGGAATATATTGAACGGGAATAAATCAACAGTACAGTACCACCATGCACAGTGGAGTGAAATGCAATGCAGCATGCAAAGATGCTGAAATACATATGGAATAAAGAAATCTGGAATGTATAATAGCCTTTCCTCTGGGCTCTCCTGAGTGGCACAACCCGTTTTTAAATAGTGTGAAGGTAAGTAGACCATGTCAAATTGGAAGTTCCTCCCTTTCTATTCAGAGGCGCCCTTTCTGTGGTCTTTCTGCTGCCCTTGAAGTCACAGATGTATTTCTGGAAGACTCCTCTGAGTTTCTGTCTTCAGCTGTGAGTCATCGTCTGGGCTTGAATCATGTGGCTGTGGGACAGCAGAGACATGTGGAGGGAACACCTGAGCCAAACGCGTCCCCTTACCAGTCCCAACACCTCCCACTGCAGGTGTCCCAACCCTGAGGTGCGAAGAGAGTTTGGCTTCATTACTGGCACGACGCAGTCACTGTGCTACTCAGAGAGTGTTTATTAATCTCGTCTTTTCTCTAAAACAGTGCTCATTTGTAATGTGCTGGCAAATACTTAATATCAGGTATGGCAGTCATGATAACTGGATTAAACTCGATAAAAATCAGAATCACAAAGCTTTATTCATCTCGGAGGAAATTGCTAACGTTAAATCTGTGCAGACAAGAACGTAAAAATGTAAAATCTAATATAAATGTAAAATTAAACTCTTCAGAAAATACTCACTACTAGAAAATAGTATAAATCATACTAGTAGTTCAAGCTCAACATAGAAATGCTTATATTTCACAAATCTTTTAATGGTTACATTGAGATGCTTTTGACCACTGAAGGCTACAGCTAGTCATTTGAGGTGGTTTTAGTCTCTTGTGGCATTGTTTGTACTCCACATATTAAATGAACAGGGTCTTAAGAAACTTGGTTGGGTTTTATGCAGGTTGTACATCTAGTTTGGGGCAAAAATCAATCAACAAAAACTTAATGTTCCCACTGACATCTTGTCAGACTTTGCAAGTCTAGGCTGTTTGCAACAACAAAAAAAGTATGTGTATATATAATTAATAATAGTGTTTGTGAATTCCGGGTCCCATTTTTTTCTTTTTCTAATAAAATCTTTTGTAATTTTTTAGACGTGACGTGGCAACTGAACATTTTTGAGGTTTACTAGGTAAACTTTTTAATTGCCATGTATCTGTGCCTTGAAACCTTCATGTGCTACAGGACAATCTACTTGCAAATGTATATTCAGTGATTATAATTGGAGGCCACTGTTTATCTAGCTGCACTCGTTTTCTTGCCTGAGAGGCTACAATTACACACATTGTTCTACACGGGGCTGCTCTAGAGCTGTGTTTTTTGTTCCTGCAGGTTTTTCCATAAAGATGTCGGGGAGGAGCAGCCCACCTCTGGTTGTCCACAGCGATATTCATTCTCTCTTTAGACACCTCTTCACTGCACTCTGAATGCCTGCAATTCCTTTTTGTAGACTCCATTACATGCTCAGGTCCATTACAATCCCTCTCTGTTTCAACCAGCTCTTCTCACGCTGTTATCTTTGTCTCTCTGTATCTAAGAGAGATAGAGAGGGCTAGATGGAGAGAAGACTCCTTTGTCCTTTGTCCTTTTTTGTTGTTTGTTTTTTGGTGTGTGCTCCTTTAGGGTTCATTTTAAAACGGAAACTTGAATGTTATAAGTAAGACTTAGAAATGGAATAAAACTCATTTACTCTGAACAGAACATACTTATTCTTGCATTCAAAACCCACAATAACATTCCTAAACCAGGCAGGAGAAAAAAAAAACTGTTCTTTTATCACAGGCTGTATGTAGGCCTACTTTAACTAAATAGCTATTACACCCTGCTGTTGAGTTTGGAATTATGTAGACACTATTCTTTACACAGGCGATGTATCTTTACTACTTGTTATGGATGTGTATTGAGTACTAAGTTGGACTCGTCAGTACCAATATATGGATAAACTCCTATGGATTGTAACATAGTTGGCATTTTCAGATTGTTGATGCTAGACTGGCAGAGTTATATACTTAGGAACCTCAAAAACCGTTTAGCTTATTTCTCAAAACCTACTATCAGTTGAATGTGTTCATATCTTTTCATTAGAAGTCTTTATTTGTTGGAGGTTTGGCGAATATGAATGAGTATTGATATCTGTATCAGTAAAATCATAATAATGCTTCTTGAAATGCAGGAAGTTTCTCTAACTGCCTTCTTTTTCTTTTTTTAAAACTATTTACCAGAGTTTAGAATAGCACAAGTAGCAGTAGTAGTGTCAGCAGTAAGAACAGGTTATCTGTCTAATGTATACATGCATAATGAAGTTTGTGCTGGGAAAATATCTACTTACTTTGCTTCATCAATACATTGTTTAGGGCAGGGTTAATGCATTCAGTTTTTGTCTGAATGACACTTCCCACATGCTCCCAATTCTGGTTTTGTGTAAATAAGCCTACGCTGAATTTTTTTATTTTTATTTATTTACTTATTTTTTAAAGTTAGCTGATTAGTTAAGCAGCCACAGAGACTTGTGGGTAAAACAAATCTACCTTTCAGATTTATAAATTATTACAGAACTGTGTAACTCGTAGACACAAGAATGTTATACTTAACTATTTGACATTAGTGTTAATGTTAAAACACTAATATTACAATAAACATGATAATAATAACACAGTAAATAATATGAACACAGTAAATAGTGATTTTGTGTCTGGCAACGTGTTCGCGTAACCGTTTCCAGACCTCTTGTTTCATGGGAGCCTAAAATTTCTTGTTAGCTGGTTTGGCTCTTTTTACCCTATAAGATTAAATTATATGGTAAATTAGGTGTGTTGCTCATGGAATTTTGTAAATCCAAGCAATGACTGGAGACATGGAGCAGCCTGGAAACGTACCTGTTCTTCTAACTACTTTATAGAAAAAATCTTTACTTTTTGCTGCTTTGTTTGCATTTTTTCTAGTGTTCATATGCGTTTCTGCCGGCAGAAAGAAACCCACTACTGTTATACATGGCTTCAAACTATTTGTGTAGTTATCTTAGACTTTTGCACAGAACTGTGTATGTAACTAACTGGAACTGTTCAAGCGTCCCTTACATAATCACTCGGCTCTCAGTCAGCTCTTGAGTGCAGTAAAGTAATACACTGGTAAAGCACACAACATGATGGTTATTGGTTTACATAGATCTGGTAGGTTTTGGGCTGCACAGCTTAAGAAATAAATAGTATTAACTGGTAACAATATTTCAAATAAATGTTTTTGTTCCTCAAAGTGGTTTAAAATCCTGGTTATTGGAACTTGTTTTCTTATGCAGTACACTAGAATCACCAGAATCTCCTCTTGTTTCTAACACTCTTGCTTTCTTATGTCCAGGTACTTTTTCTAAAAAGGAAACTGAGTAGACCAAGTTTTTTTCATCTCTTTTTCTAGTTCTAGAAATGTGCGCACATGGACTGTGTTGTCATCTGTGTGCTAGCCGTATCTGCTTTGCTCGTTGCGTTCCTTACGGAACCTGTCATAGGTACCTCTTCCTCATTAGCCGGTTACATGGTACGTGTCAGCCGGCGCTCGCCCCATCTGTCAGTCTCAGGGCTGTAATTTGGCAGCTGTGGATGACTAACACCCAAATTTATGCTCATCCTGACTGAAGCACCTGCAGCTTAACCTCCTTTGTGTGTGTGTGTGTGTGTGTGTGTGTGTGTGTGTGTGAGAGAGAGAGAGAGAGGTGAAGAGAGTGAGAAAGCCTTACTCTGGCTTTTCTAGGAATGGAAATTCCCGTGACCTCATCTTTGCTTAGAGGATGAATGGGTGTGTTTGTCTGTTTCTGCAGGGGGGTTTTGTCTGTGTGTCTCTGAGTGCCACGCCCTCCTCCACTCACGCCCTGGCAGTCAGAGGTCAAGGACCCGATGACAGGAATATAACCTCACATTTTCATCTCGAGGCACATCTCCTTCCACCCCAGATGTGAAGTTATTTCAGTCAGGCTAATTCCATCATACTAGCACTCCCAGAGGAACTATTGATGTCATTATTGTGAAATTATGCATAATTTCTTGCATTTTACAGGTTAAATGCTGTCATAACTTATTATTTAAAAGTGAGAGGTCGCAGAAGTTTCGGGGCTACTCTTTTTACTGTGCACTGGAGCAGTTGTGATGTTAGCTAACAAGTAACGAAGCTCGTTGGTCTCATGTAAACTGCATGAGTCAGTTTTCGCTCACTGAGTTATTGCGTAATCACATGAACACAGTTGTCTGAGCTGAACTCAGATTATGTTTGCAGTTGTTGCAATCATTTTTACATCACAGTTACCAAAAAGCCTTTACAGGGCATCTGTGAATGTTTGTTTTTATTGTTTGTAAATTCGTTGACATAAGCAACTTTGTTTGTAGAGACAGCATACAGTGGTTTCGTCACATACAGTTACTGTGCAAATGTTTGCCACAAAAAGAATTATTTTTGTTCTAAGCAGTAGGTCTGTTTGGATTTGATCGTTGAAAAGAGCTAATATTACATGTGACCTCAATGTTGCGACATAACCAAGCCCTATTGCCCTGTGTTTTTGTCTTTTGTTGGTGCAAATGTGCAGTCATTTCCCTCTGTCAGTCTCTCTCTCGCTCTCTCTCCTTTCCTTCTTTTATTCTCTTTCTCCTTTCCTTCTTTCATTCTCTCTCCTTTCCTTCTTTCATTCATTCTCTCTCTCTCTCTCGCTCTCTCTCTCTCGCTCTCTCTCTCTCCTTTCCTTCTTTCATTCTCTCTCCTTTCCTTCTTTCATTCATTCTCTCTCTCTCTCTCTCTCCCTCTCTCCTTGCATGCTCACTCCATCGTTCTCTCTCTCCCTCATTAAGGTTATCCCGCCAGCGCTGCCACTCTACAGCAGAAAACACTTGGCAGATGGTTGCCAGGAAACTAAGGAAACTGACATTTCAGAGCTTATCTTGACTGTCGTATGGGATCTGTCATAAGGCACTTCTGCTGTTTTGCATAGTATGTAGGCTTAAAACACTGCACCACCTGTGTAATTCCATCCTAATGGCCACCATTCCAAAGCCATTAAGTGCTATGGAATCTGAAATCCTTAGTCAGGGAGATATTATTTCCAAAAATTGTATTCATTTGATTGACCAGATCTGTCAATCCTCTAATACCTGCTATTTTGTAGTCCATTAAGAGAGAATACAGGTGTATATGTGTGTGTGTATATTCAGTTTTGATAACTGCATAGTAAATGGTCCTACATTGTCCGTTTTGGACAGCATGATGTTGGACATAAAGGGAAATGAATTCTTGGCCTGCAAGGTAATTATTGTAGGAGAAAGGCATTTACCAAGCCTGGACACATTATAATGAAAAGTTCCTTTTGGTGTTTATTAAAGCTTAAAGCTTTGGTGTTTGATGGAGCCAGTGTCTTTGACTCTACATTATGAACATGGAATTCACTGTTGTGGTCACACAAACCATTTCAGTCAATATTGTTGCTCATCACAGCAGTAGAACAACTGACTCTGTGATTCATTCTTTCTCTGATTCATGCATACTGATTTACTCTTTTTTTTTTTCTTCTTTTCCCCCATACAGAATTCAGTTCACCTTAAGAGTGATGGAGAAGAAGATCTGACCATTTTGCTGCATCACCATGTGGCCTTAATTGTCTCAGGAAGTTCAAGAACAGGACATTGCTGACTTTCATCCTCTTTGCTTTTGTCCCAGTGGCAGCCCATGCTCTCCAGGGCTTCTTATTCTGACCATTTAGCAGGCATGCCCTTCTGTTGAGCTCCATTTTTTGACATTGCCATGACCAGTCTCAAGCGTTCCCAGACCGAGCGCTCCGTGGGGGGCTCTGTGCCTGCCACAGATGAGTTCTACACCCGTCGCTTGCGTTTGCCTAATGGAGGGGCGCCTCCCCCACGCAGCGAAAGCACCCACCTCTCCGGATGCACACCCGGAGTGCCCAAGATGGGAGTCCGAGCGAGAGTCGCTGACTGGCCCCCAAGGAAAGATGGAGGGAGTGGTGGTGGTGGTGGTGGTGGTGGTGGTGGTGGTAGTGGAAGCGGTGGAGGGGGTGGGGGTGGGAGTGGAGGGGGAAGTGGAGGAGGTGGGGGAGGTGGAGGAAGTGGAGGAGGTGGTGGTGTGTGGCACATTACCGTTGAGACTGACTCGCCAACCCCCACACAGAGCGCCCAGAGCAACCTTTCAGCCAAGCTGGGTCACCTGATTAGCCCGCAGGATTCTTCCATGCTGCGCAACATTCAGAACACATTGAAGAACAAGATGCATAGCAAGGGCAAAGACAACCGATTCCTGTCCCCAGATGGCTACCTGGGTTCGCCACGCAAAGGAATGCGCCGCATCCGCCAGCGCAGCAACAGTGACATCACCATCAGCGAACTGGATGGGGATGGCAATGAAGGCTGGTCTTTCTCGGGCTGGACCCCGATGCACCGGGAGTATGGCAGTACCTCGTCCATTGATAAGCATGGTGTGTCCGGAGAAAGCTTCTTCGACATTCTTAAAGCCTACCAGACAGATGCCCCTGACCAGCGCAGCCCTGCTCCAGAGAAACTAAGTGAACTTTTAACTGTAGCGCATAAGCAGTCTGCCCTCGACCTACCGGATGGTCCCCTCGGACCCCCAAGAGGAAGTCCTGCGAGCCGCCTGAAGGAGAGAGAGAAACATCTGAAGAGGCGATCCAAATCCGAAACCGGGGGCGAGTCCATCTTTCGCAAGTTACGAAGCGTGAAGGCAGAGGGAGATTCTTCTCGGGCCGGTTCCGATGCTGAAGATGGGAAGTCCGATGATGCGGGTCCTCCCTTGAAGCCTTGGAACTGTCAAAAGGGCTTTGCCCACTTCGATGTCCAGAGCATCCTCTTTGACTTGAATGAGGCTGTCCAGAGCCGGCAAAGTGCCGTCAAGAGGAAGAACACCACCACTGGGGCCTCGGCAGCCGCTGCAGCTTCAGCTTCCACTTCCTCTTCCCTCTCCTCCACCCAAAGTGGGGCCTACGGCTCCCCCTGTGGCAGCCAAGAGGAACTCAACGTTAAAGATGGACCCTCGCTGGACTCTGGTGATGACAAAAGCAACGATCTGGTTCTCAGCTGCCCTTGCTTCCGTAACGAGATAGGTGGCGAAGGTGAGAGGAACATCAGCCCCTCTAAGCAGGGCAGCATCGGCAGTGGATCCTCCAGCTCCTCCAGAGATGAGGATGGATCCCCGGAGGTGGCTCCCAACACCCACTTAAGCAATGCAGGAGTGGCGGTGCTTGAAGCCCCCAAGGACAGCAAGAGCATTCACCATGAGCGGGGAAAGAACAACATAGTGGAGCATGTGGACCTGGGGGCCTATTATTACAGAAAGTACTTCTATTTAAGAGGTGAGTGTGACTTTCGGACCTTTTTTGTGCTTGTGGGTGCGCACAGCACTCTACGTCTTGGGTGTTTCTCTCTCTCTCTCTGTGTGTGTGTGTGTGTGTGTGTGTGTGTGTGTGTGTGTGTGTGTGTGTGTGTGTGTGTGT
>JBBJLR010000160.1:3178980-3200642 GCA_037577145.1 Brachypetersius gabonensis
TGTGTGTGTGTGTGTGTGTGTGTGTGTGTGTGTGTGTGTGTGTGTGTGTGTGTGTGTGTGTGTGTGTGTGTGGACAAAAGCTATGGGATACCTGACGATTACACCAACAGGGACTTTAATGACATTGCTTTCAGATACATACACTTTCATATGGAGTTGGTTCCCCTTTGCAGATGCTAGAATGGTTCTGTTCCCCATAAACTAGATAAAACATGAATGCCCTGCAGTGGCAAATAGCTTGAGTTTATATTTTGTTTGATATATGTAATGATTAAGTTGAGATTTACAGAAATATTTCAGCTGTAACTGGGCTACAGTGTTAAAGGGAACACTGCTGTTACAAAGCTCCTTATTTGTTTAGTGTTTGCAAATCAGATGTTATTGCACTTTTGTTCATATAGCAGTATTTTAAAATAAGTGCGCAATACACTACTTTTGAAATCATTATTTGTTTTTGCATATAACAGTGCAATTAATCAAGATTAATTTCAGAACACCATGCGGTTAACTGGGATTAAAGATTTTAAACATTACCCAGCATTTTTTTAAATATATATATATATATATAATGTTTATTTATTTATTTTTAATATAATGTTTTACCATGACTGCTAAGCAATTTGCTTGCAAGGTAAAATTCTAACGAGTTTACAGAAATAATTACAATAATTAAAAACCCACTAATACATGCAGAAACCAGTACAGAGAAAATACGTGAATACAAAAATTGGCTGAAAAATCAAGTGGAGAAAAAATGTTTGACATCATTTTCAATGCTTTGTGGTAACAGTTCCTTTTAACAGTTAACTACAGTTTTGTTATTTGCTGTTTGTTTTTCTAAACTAAATAAACATGACTTCTGGAACCATTTAAGTGAGCAGTGCTCTATAGACTCTTTGAAATGACATTAGGATGAGTTGAGTGAACTGCTGTTACACTTCAAGGATAAACATTAGACACTAAATGACCCTAGTGAACAAAGTTACAGGACGGAAATTCTGTGTAATTGCTGAAGTTGATAAAGCAGAGAAAATATTAATTTCTTCTGTTTTTATGTCGTGTAGAAGGAGCTCAAAGGTCCAAAATGATCTGTCTGGGGCTCCTTTGCTTTTTTTTTTCTCCCAATTACTTTCTTGAACTGATTTTAGTTTGACTTTCTCATGATAAACGTGCTAATTTGTTTACTCCCGCTCATCCTTGTATAACGACACTGAACTGTTTAAACACCCACCTGAACTAAACAGCTACAAGATAAATCATTTCGGACCTTTGTTCACACAGTGTGCTGTGCTTTGTTCATGCATACTTTACACTTTACACTTCAACTCGTGTTGCTCATCCTGAAAAACATCCAGCCATAACATCAGACATTGTTGATTTAAGTTGGATTGACTTCAGTTACAAGGCCGAAGTCACATATTCTCAAATATGTAACTTAATACCACAGATGAAAGCGGCCCCTAATCAGAATCCAAACTGAGAATAATTGTTTTGTTGCAAAAAATAACAAAAAAAATAAATCTGTGACATATGAAGAAAAAAGTCACATTTGCCTGCACTTTCAACTTTTTTAAGAGACATTTTTGATTGCTGTGTGGGTTCATTCATAATACAGAATCTGTTTGCCTTGACATTTGCAACATTTATGAATGGTCAATTAAAAAATGCTCTAGATGATTTTGTTGTAAATTTCTAGAGTTTGACACGCTGAACTGTAGCCGGTGAGCCTTTCAGGATCTGTAATAATGGCTATAATCTTTGCCATCTTTGACGCAGCAGAAAGGCCCATTCAGAGCTCGGTTACTGAGCTCTCTCCTGAATAAACACTGTTTATCATTGCAGTTCGCTCAGATAAAATGGCCACTTCAGTTATGCAAGCAGTCGTGTGGAGAGAAACAGCAAGTCATTGTTTGGTTTCATACCAGTAAGCATTACAATAGAGTAGAGAAAAGGCGTGTCAGATCAAGTCAACAGAAGAGACGTTAACAGTCTTACTTAGGGGTCTTAGTCCATTGTATTATTGCATCATAAACTGAGGGCCTGGGATGGTGCAGCGAAGAATACAACAACTTATTGTCTGGGCTGGCCATCCGAGTGGAAGATCAGAACACTGCTCTCGGCTTGGATCTCCTTCACTTGTGGATTCTTAAATCTCTCCATTTTTCAGAATCAGAAAACTATTGGGCTTTATATGGGGTGGGTGGAAGGGGTTATAACAGTAAAATACGAGGCTTCTTCTTTTTAAGGCGCTTCTCAGTTTAATGCATTACCCTTAAAGTAATGCTGGTGGCGGTAGTGCAGTTCAGGTCTCAGAAAAATCCATGTTAGACTGGATCTGATCTGTGTAAAACTGAGAGGTTACTGTATGCTAAATAAAACTATAAAGAATAAATACAAAACATTATATAGTAAATAGTGATTTTGTGTTCAGGTAACGGTGTGTTCTTGTGGAAGTCCAGTATTATAGTTTCATCTGGAACTGTTAGTCCATCATTCAATTAAATTTAGAAGTTCCTGATGCAATCTAAACCTAAACAAGTTTAGACAACCTAAATCTAAACAACGCCTGGAGGAACTGAGGAGGATTCCGGAACCGAACCTGTGTTCTCCTCACCAGCTCACACAATATCAGCTGCTTTTACAAACAGAACAAATCCTGATACTTTTTTACTGAATTCTTGATTGTTTATATTTGTTCTAATGTTTGCTACTCTCAGACAGACTGTATCACCCACTGAGAAAAATAGCTGGCAAGAACTATCAGAGGTGCCTAAGGCTCTTGCTCAGTATCACTATAATTGTATCGCTATTAGCATAACTTATTATTTTTGGTCAAACTTACTGTTTCTGAGAAGCTTGAAATATCAAAGACAGCTTAGATGGCAGAATCTGCATCAGCAGTGTCAAGTGTTTTATTTAGAACAGGAGCTTGTTGATGACAGAATATCTACTGAACGGCATCTTTTATTCTCTCGTTTATGAATTCATTAAATAAACTGCTTCACCTGCACCTGCTGTCTTTTTAAAGTTAATTGACCACCTCAGAAGTCTCGCCCTGCTGGGATATTTGAATTTTATAACATGCAGTGTTCTCACACTCCTGTTCTGCCAGATGTCGAATGCCAATCTTTTTTGTGTGTGTACACATGTAATCCCTTTGGAGCAGTGTTCTATGTTGTTTCACTCTGCAGTATGTAAATTAATGGAGTGTGATTATTAGGTTGTTTTTGCATAAATTACTTGTGCTATGATATGTCACCCACTATACTTAAATCGGGTGTGTTTGAGACAGGAAATCTGCAAATTGTGCTGGATATCCTACGATCCAGAACCTGAACTGAATAGCACCATAAGCTAATAGTGCCTCTGGTTGTCTACAAAGCCTGCTCAACTTGTGCTATATTATCAAAAACAAATGGGCTGGGTTCTATAAAACAGCCAATAATGTATAATACATGTTGCGCTGTGGTTTTTAAGCATGTTGTGATATCCTCAGTGCCTGAACGCTGTACTGTAACTGCATGTGTGAATATTGTGATATATACAGTGTTGGCATCATACTACATGAACTAGGTACTGTCAGATTAAATAATTTAAATGTGAAACTGTGTAAATGTCAGCAATCAGTTTGTATTGCGTTTGATCACATTTATGAAGCTAAATTTTGTGGAGACACATGTTTCCACACACCTGGTATTGCTGCTCTGGCTAAAAATGACTCGGGAAGTGCGTTGCCCTCACCCACCTTCCTCTATCTTACAATGGGAAACAAGACGTCAGTGGGTAGAAACTGTCGTTGGGGAGGAATCTGGTTAAAACTGAAGGAAAAAAAGCATTAAGTACCCTATTCTTCAGGGTGTTCAAATGTCTTTAGGTGATTGAGAGGAATTTGATTAAAAATAAAGGTCATTTATGTTAAATTTAGGTCAGTTGTGTAATCTAGATATGTTTAGGGGTTGTATACAAGTGTACAAGTTATGCCATCCTTCGGTGTTACAAAATGGTCATCTGTTGCATTTCTTCCTTCACGTAGAGCACTGGAACTATTTGGGGGTGGATGAGACACTGGGACCAGTAGCTGTAAGTCTTCGGCGAGAGAAGCTGGAGGATCACAAGGAGCATGGTGCTCAGCACAATTACAGAGTAATCTTCAGAACCAGCGAGGTGAGCGCTCAGATGACTGAAACTCTTCTTGTCCCTTCCAGTCTCTGAATGCAAATTGGTTGCATCCTTAGTCTGCGTGTTGCTTTTCAACAGCCAGCAGTGGGTGAGATCCAGGTCTGACGCCCACCACCATCTTATATAACGTGCTCAGAGGCGCAGCTAACCGCTTGCCAATGCTTAGCACAGATCATGCTGTGCCCTAACAGGCCCATCACTGCGCTGCCCCTTAATCACATGGAGCTTTTGACAACTGCTCCACAAAGACTGATGGATCTCAGGTCCTTGTAACCAAAAAAAAAGAAAAAGAAAAAGAAGACAAGGCTCCTTCCAGAGAGCCCTGCTCTCATTTATAAAAAACAACCTGTGATTCAGATGCACTCTGGAAGGGCTTAATAGCCTTTTTGGGTGGTGCAAGTCTCTGTGCACCTTTACTGTGTTTTCATTTACATTTATTTACATTTACATTTATGGCATTAAGCAGACTCTTTTATCCGCTTTTATGCATATGTGTGGATGGCATGAAAGGGGATGGATTTATATTTTTAAAGGCCTGTGTCTGCCTGTTTAGACCATATGAGTAGGGTTCTTTTAAACAAGACAGACTAGTGCCATGTTGCATTCAAAGGAAAGCATGCCAAACAGTTTTTTGCTTCTGTATCCTTGTTTTGATTTCTGTCTTGTGCTAGGCTGATTATTAGTGAATGGTAAACAGTTTAAGAATCACTTACTGCTGTCTTTAATCTCCCCCTCTATAGTTGACAACTCTGCGAGGCTCTATAATGGAAGATGCTGTGCCCTCTACTTCCAAGCACGGTTTGGCTCGAGGCCTGCCTCTAAAGGAAGTACTTGATTACCTTGTTCCAGAGCTCAACGCTCACTGCCTTCGACTGGCCCTCAACACACCCAAAGTCACAGAGCAACTGATGAAACTTGATGAGCAAGGGGTATTCAACCTACCATGTCAATATAACTTATACACTACTGATTTCTATTATGTGCTTTAGAAGACTCCTAACCGCCATTTGTGTTACTAGTAATTCACTTAACTGTAAATGACTAAAATAGTATTTATGTACAGCATTTGTGTGTACAGTAGTGTTTCATATGTTTTCTGCAGAGCTTTTACTGGATTTATTTAGACTTTATATTTTAGATTCAATCATAGCATAAGCAATTTCCTCCAGTGTCAATAATCTTTTCTGCTTCTTTTTTTTATATTATAAACACATTACAGGTTTGTTACAGTATATTAACATTCACCGTTCATTTGAATAATTTCTGTAGTGATCATTCATCCTTGTGTTTGTCCTGTCCGGTCCACAGCTCAGTTTCCAGCTGAAGGTGGGGGTGATGTACTGTCTGGCTGGCCAGAGCAGTGAGGAGGAGATGTACAATAATGAGGCGGCTGGTCCGGCACTGGAGGAGTTCCTGCAGCTGCTGGGAGAACGTGTTCGCCTCAAGGGCTTCACTAAGTACCGTGCCCAGCTGGACACCAAAAGTGAGTCTGGGTGTGGCGAATCGGGTAAAAGTGAAAAGGAATTTTAGCTTTTCATTACTTCACTTTTCTTCATTACTTAATTTAATTATAAATGAAACCTAAGGAAGTAATCTTTGGACATTTTTTTGCTGATTCATTTGACTACATTTGTGATGATACTGTTCATGAGAGGCTGATATTTTCTGATATTGTCTCTGATTAAGACCAATAGAGTGAACAAGTAAATATGTCTTACAGAAAAAGTGGATTACTTTTCTCAGTGTTTCACACAATCAACATCAGAGTCAGAAAACTTTATTGATCCTGTAGGAAATTGCTCAGCTATGTGTGAACAGACACACAGAGACAAAAATAATATAAATATAAAGTCTAAACACATCCAATTAAAAATTGCAGGAAATATTCAGTACTAAATATGTGCTGTACACACAAACACTGAGGTATAAATACTATAGATATGTAACTTGGACACAGAGACAAATACAATATAGTATGACGTCAGAACAAAACTGTCCAAGAAATACAAAAATGCTTTGTATTGAATACATTATGCTAAATACAAATAATCTTAAGGCTTAGCCCATTTCCTCTGCATCACTAATGTCCATACTGTGTCTCTCCATCTATTATCATCCTCCTGGCCCTTTGCTGCCTGGTTTCCAGTGCAGAGTATCACATACAGTAAGCCAGCACAGGCTGTTCAGCTCCATGTTTGGACTCCTCATGATCCCAAGATGCCATTCCCTGATTATGAGATCATGTTTCCTTTGGGATCTCAAGAATTCCAACAATAAACTTCTGTTTCTTCTTGGTGATCCCCTGCCTGGCAAGCATGAAATGGTCTTTATAGGAGAATTACAAAATGTTGTAAAGAGATTTAAGCAAATGGTTTCATGGCCTATCAGTTGAATCTTTCACACAGTGCCTGTCCCACTCTGCTTCACTTTGGGCTTTGAAATCAGAACCTGTTCACAGGATTTTTGGCCTTCATCAGCTTTGTCAATGTCCGTCCTTCATTAACTGCAGCTTGTAAAACCTGATAAGGGATCATTGGGAGCAATAAACGCTTTAATGCCTGCTATTCTGGGTAATACATAGGTATACTAGTGGTATGTTAAACAGTCTTTTTAAATACATGAGAATGAAGACATTGAATGAAGTGGAAAAGATTTTCAGACTAGATAACTTCATACTTTTATGTTAAGTAATTAGACTAGTTAACAATTCTTAACAGTTCATTTGTTTGTTGACATTGGGATGGTCATTTGAATCTTTTTGCTGTTAAAATGTGTTTAAATTAAGTTTTGAACAGCTCCACTGGAAATATTCTGAATAAAAATGTATACAGTTGCTCCATATGAAATGTTTCAGCTAATTTATTACTTTTGATGCGATTTAATATTTACCAGCTTCCCTACATAATATTCATATACTCTTGCCTTATGCTGCCTGATTATATAAACAAGCTTAGATTTAGAAACTTAAACTTGGATACAAAGATTATTTCAGATACCTATGCATTTGAAAAATATACCCCCGGCCGGTTAATACCTTCAGTTTAGTTGTAGGCAGGTACACCAGTTTAACAGTGATTAAGTAGCAATTCTGTTTGTAACTTGAGCTATTTTTCTTGCAGCTGACTCAACTGGCACACATTCCTTATACACCACATACAAAGACTATGAAATAATGTTCCATGTCTCTACTATGTTGCCCTACACACCCAACAACAAACAACAGGTAAGGAGCCCGTCTGCAAAATCTACCAGTCAGAAAATGAAAATCAGATGCTCACAGTCTTTTGTTGTGCGCGAAGATTTTGTTGATTCTGTGTTTTGTTCCCTGCAGTTGCTGAGGAAGCGGCACATTGGAAATGACATTGTGACCATCGTGTTCCAAGAACCTGGAGCAAAGGCTTTTAGCCCCAAGAACATTCGTTCGCACTTTCAACACGTTTTTGTGGTGGTGCAGGTGCACAACCCCTGCTCTGACAACACCTGCTACAGGTGGGTCTCATTACAGACAGGAAGGTGCTTTTCCAGAATGTGGTTAAGCAAAGTAGCATTTCCTTTGCTGGCAAATACTTAATTAAAAGTACTTACCAGTTAATTTGTCCGTTGGTATTGCGATGGTTATTTTAAATGTTAGTGTACTTATTAACGGTAGATATTCCCATTTGTTATACTGTTATAAATGTATCCATAAGTGATTTTTCAGCTGATTTCGTACTTTTGATGTATGAGATTTAGTATCTACCAGCATGCCTAGATAATGACAAAACTACATATATTTGCACATTGAATTTAGTATATTTATCCCTTACTCTACCTGATTGGGTTGATAAACTTAGATTTAGAAACATCTATCCCTAGTTGATATCTATTTCACTCCACAGCTGAAGTGGCCCGTGCTAGGTGTAGTGGTCTCTCTGGTTTTTAAGACCAGTTAATTGTTCCATGCTGGAGTTCCCGAGCTTTGGGAAAGGTTTTCTCAGTGGAAATGTAACTGAAGTGCCATCAGTGGGACAACTACTTCAGCCATGGCTTTTTCCTCCTGTGTCTAAAGGCCTGTGTGGGACCACAGTGTGTATTTTAACACAATTCTACTCTCAGCTTTCCCCCCCCCAGTGTGTCTCTCTCTGCCTGGTCTCCTTGGCTGAGCATGCAGCTCTGGTTTGGCCGTATATTTCCCAGGAGAGCTTTACTCTAGACCACTTCAGATGAGTCAGGCTTGCTTAATTTCACTCTCCGCCTCTGTGGCCTTTTTATCAGTATGGTTTGTTGATTTTGTACTCTATGTACTCTTTAAAGATGCACTGACATGAGACACGTGGGAGAAAAAAAATTGGCCTGCTTATTGTCTTTCTGCTAGGTTTTAAAGTTGACCATAGTTCTACAGTTCTCACTCTTCTGTTAGTTTTAGTCTAGATAGCAAAATTAAACGGAGAAAAATTCGAGGAAATGAAGCCAGAAGCCATTATGAAGGTTGGCTCTTAAATTTTGGTTTGGAGCCAAGTTTAGCATTTTGACATATCCACTTTTTTACATGACTAGTGTGTTTCAAGATTATGGAAATATTCTGTTTGAGAATGCAAGTGCCATACTAGCATAAAAAGTACTGATTTTAATTAATTATTCCTATTAAATATCCCTGAGACATTCTGAAAAAGTGTAGCTTGCAGAGATCACTACAGCACAGTGAGGACTGGAGTGTTATGATCATAAACCTCTGAAGAAAGTGCTGTGCTTCAGAAGGGCCTGGGAATGTGGCCTTGCGGTTTCATAATCCCGCCTGAAAAAGTATTGCTGTTATAGTTGATATCTGAGCCCATAAAATGCAACCAAACAAACTGATGCCAGTTAATCATCATCTGGCTGCTGCTAACGATCTTATTTGAGCTGGTTTACACTTCATATCTTCTGTAACGGGATGTATTCTGTCCTCACTAGAGTAGGCTGGGCAGGTTAGGGTGGAAAGGCTAACACTTCACTAGTAAGACAGGCCTCAGGTTTAAGCTTTAGAATAATTTACTTTGCAACTGCAACAAGCAAAGTATAAAATTTTACTCGCATGAAATTGAAAAAGCAAATTAAAAAAATAAATAAATAATAACTTAAGGAAAGTCATAGGTTTCTAAATCAATATTTGCAATGTAATGGAATTTACATAAGAGGTACACATGCAAGAATTGGCATATGCCGTACGACAAATCCGCACCAGTTTCCATTCTTCACTAATCTGAGTAATTTCATACTGAATCTCTAAGTACCACTACTCAGAAAAGGAAAACTTTTTAAAAAAAAATTGACATTTAAGAATATGGTTCTTGTCCGATCCGTGGAGTTCCGCTTCTGCACCAATCAAAATGTCAGAGCAGGTCTAATGTCAGAGCTTCTGTCACTGGGTGCCAGCCCCGTCAACTTAGCGGCCCGCCCCGATGCTGGACTGGCCATCGGAGACACACATATTAGAATATTGATTTCATTTTTTTGGTGTCAAATAATCCTGTGGGTGACTAGCCAGTCCTCCCACTCTTATGTATCTTTTCCTATATATTTACAAATCCCTCAGCCAGTTACCCTTTTAACAGTTTTTACTGTTTTTACTTGTGTATTAATCTCTCGCTTTTCCTCTTTGACAGGGTTTGTTATGTCGTGTGTCTTAGCCAGCAGTAACTTGGTTAAATAGCTGTTGATTTAAGTATAGCTTTACAGGTTTAAGAACAGTTGTGGACTACTTTAAGCACTGATGAAGCGTTGCATACTCTTATCCAGAGCGACGTACAAGGTTTCCATATTTCTGTCAGGTTATTGATGTTACCATTTTACACCTTTTGTTCACGGCTTGTTTAGTGTGCGAATAAGTAGATAGTATCACGTTGGATTTTATTTTTCAGTACATTTTGAATAGTCAAAAGAAATGTTCCTGAACATTCACATGTATACAGTGAGATGAGACCGCATGACTCCTGAGAGCACTGACCAACCAGTCTTATACAGAAACCTCAATAGTTGGCTGACATCCTTGTAGATGGACAGGAGAAAGGAACTAGGTCATGATCAATTGTGATTTATTGGTCTCTGTGCTGTGGATGGCCGAGACATTGTCAGGATTTGGCTTCTGCTGTGGCACGCAACCACCTCAGCCACCTGAGGTCCCTCTCTCTCCTTTCTCTTTATTTCTCTGTTTACTTCGCCTCGCCGGATCTCATGGAGGCTTTAATTTCTGATGCGCCTCATTGTGTGCTGTGTTAATTGTTCCCAGCAGGCAGTCGCATCGGTTAACTGAACGTGCAGGAATGATGTTGGGAAGTTACAAAAGCCTGCACTAAACAGAGTTCTCCAGAACAAAGCCCCAAATGAGAGAGACAACACAAACTGGAGAGCTGCTGGGCCACCCTTGCCAATTGCACCCACCCCAGTGGAGTTCAGTGGGTCCAAACATGGCATACTGTTGAGTATGCTGGTTAGGATTGCATCCCCCTCTCCTACCCCAATCCCCCAGTCCCTCAGCGCAACCCTGAAGGCTGAATCCCTCTCCATTATTTCTTCGAGTTTAGTTCTCTCCTCATTGGGAATCATATTTGAGAGCTGCTGTATTGATCTTATCAGGTGCATGAAGCTTGAGCAGGTAGGTTTGTGGTTGCTTTTAGTCGTGCAGTAATATTTCCCCATGTGGACGTAGTGACGTGCTTAGCATTATGAGATGTTTATGGAGGCTGTTAATGTTTACGTGCACACCTGCTGTTTTAGGCTTGTTCCTTAATCCACTATGTTCCCTAAACCTTACACTGCAATCCTTAATTTGTGCCAGTCAAACTTTTTCCAGATCCATATGTGGTGCATTTTTTAAGATTGAGCAGAGCAACTTTGTGGCAAAAGCTAGAAAATGAGGAGGGATCCAGCAAGTGTTAATTCTGAGTGTAGCGAAGCCTCTTATGGATCAGAGATGTGAAGTTTTTTTGAGCATGTAAACTCTCACTCGTGCTTGTTGGCTATTTCTACACCTGCGTATTTCCAAGCTGTCCTCTGTGTGGGCTGTGCTCACTGTAGACCACGGACGTTGCTAAAGCATCCCACACGCTGTGTATTTATACTCCAGATATGTAATCCAGAGTGCCTCTCTGCTTAAGCCATAGGGGTCAGGCCAGAACAATAAAGCTACCCCCTTCGCCATGAGTCAGTGCCCTTTCAGTGGCCACACACAGCTCAGGAGTGCATTTTATTGGTGGAATGTACACTGTGTTTTTCCTGACCTTCAGAAAGTGAGTGGTGACTGTTATTCTTCACGGTCACGGTGTTCGTTTAAAAGAGAATAGGAATGAAATTATCCACCTTTGTGTCGCTGTCTTTCTAGGCAGCTCCAGGTGTGCTGAATAACAACCGAGAGATGAACAAATCATCCATAACCTTAAAGCTGTCAATTGGTGGCATGTTTTAGACAGCAAGCAGCGAAAACGGATAACTGCAAGGATCTGAGCTGTGAATATGAAAGCTAGGTGACCGAGAAAACGGCAGGTCTTGTAGGGTTTTTCCGGTATGCAGTGGTCAGTACACACCAAAAGTGGTCCAAGGCAAGCTGCCTGATGAACTTGTGAGAGGGTCTTTGTCACCCACAGCTAGTTAATGGGCGTGGGGTGCAAAGGCTAGGGCATCTGGTTTGATCCCACAGAATGGTTAATGTAGCTCAAATTGCTGGAAAAAGTTTGTGATACAAAGATGTCAGACACACAATCACAGCTTGCTGAGTATAGGGCTGCGTAGCTCATAACACTTGAACTCATTAGATCTGGGGCATGGAGAAATGGAAGGAGGGCTGTTCTGATGAATCAGGTTTTCTTATCATGTTCCTGAGTGTGTGCATAACTAACCTGAGGAGGAGATGGCGCCAGGATAGACTGTGAGAAGAAGGCAGGCTGGTGGAGGCAGTGTGATGCTCTGGGCAATGTTCTGCAGGTGATGGTGGGGAGGATACTTGCCTCTTTACCAAGAGGTCATAGGTTTGAATCCTACCTTCAGCGCCACCCCTGGATTCCTGAACAAGACCCTTTACCCCAAGATGCTCCAGGGAGACTGCCTCCTGTAGTTAGGGAATGGAATAAAATGGATAAAAGTATTTTGCCGTAAATGAAACCTTGGGTCCTGGTGATCATGTGGTCTTTACTTTGACATGTGCCACCTACCTAAACATTGTTGCAGACCAAGAACACCCTTTCATGGCAATGGAATGCTTCTTTCAGCAGTGCAATGCACCACATTGCAAAAAATTTTCAGGAATGTTTTGAGGAATTTTCAAGGTGATTAAATTCCCCAGATCTCAATCCCTGTTGGTCTGATCTGTGGAAGCCCCAATTTACTGGAAAGAATCTGGTGCTAGTGTCTTACAGGAGTCCATGCCTCGATAAAATGATCATGGTTTTGGCTTAAATGAATTTAAGCCAAAACCATGATAAAACAATGTCCTGGGCGTCAGGCAACATATCTGTAGCCCTCTCATGTAACTACCTTCAGTAAGGGAGTTAAATGAGGTCTTAAAGCTCCCGGATCACCATAGCCAACATTGTTTGACTCTGCCAGCTTCTCTACAGTGCAGCATTTCATATCCAATCACTCTGAATGACTTTGTTTAGGCCTGCATCTTGATTATACAGAATAAATTGGCAAAATTGCCTTGATCTCAATCTCAAATAGCTTTAAATAATGAAATAAACTCTGGCATAGTGGATGCCAGTCTTTTTCAGTCAAATGTGAAAGCACCATTGAGGTACTTAACTTTATCATATTGTATGGAAAAGGTAGGCAAGTGTCTCTTTAATGTTTGTAATGGGTGTGTTTGTTTTTGCTTTCTTAAGCCATGTCTGATAATGTAATTGCAGTACTCCCTCTGTATATTTCCTGCTCTCAGTCTGTCCTTAGCCTCCTTTTTTCCCTCTTTCCTGACTCTGTCATTGTAAGATCGAAGAGAGCCGGTCTTCAGCAGGCCTCATTACAGCTCAGGCTGGCCAACCACTCATGAGTTCCATGCATACCAGACAGAACAGGAAGCTTTAGATGTCCATTCCAGAGACTTAATGAAAGGAAAAGGAGAGGGGGAGAGGTGCAGGAGCGAGGGAGAGAAAGAGAGAGAGAGAGAAGGAGTAGGAGCCTTTTCAGAAACAGAATACAAAAATTCAGGCTGAGATCTGTGGTTCCTGTGGACTTTGCAAAGTATTTCCAAGTTTACTCCCACAAAGTGTCCCTTGTGGAACAAGTGGTGCTAAAGAAACAATAGCTCATTTATAAGCGGTAAATTCTGTAAATTGGTTGTGTGTGTCAGTTTGTTGAAGGTTTTTCACAAGCTGCATATTTATCATGGGCTTAAATACTGACAGCAGAAGTTGTTGCCTTAGGTAAAGGGGTTTATTTTTATCTTCATCCATATTGAAGACCACTGAAAGAGGTGGAACTCCTCTTTTTCACATCTCTTGCCTGGAAAAAGGTTTTGCTCATACATAAACATGAAGCGTAGTTTGTTGAAGGTTTAACAATTGTCATGTGCAGGCGGTAAGTGAAGAGTATTTGTTATATATTTGATTGTTTAAAGTCCTCTCTGGGCTCCTGCCTTGGCCCCCTCTTAGAGAGACTGACGTCCATGTCTGGAAGTCCGAAACAGAACTTTTGGCTTTGGTCTCTTGGGGTGGGTAGGAAGGGATCTCCTTTGTCCAATGACGGTCGCATAACTGGCAATCCAAAATCACTTGGCTTCATGTGACTAGGAGGAAATATGTGCGTGTCTTCACCCTCCCAGTAATGGTGGTCTCATTTGATTGGGAGTCCCAGCTAATGGGTGTAATTGGAGATGACCAAATTGGACAGAGAATCAGAAAAAATGTCTTTCCATCCATCACTATTGTATCTCTCTGTCTATTTCAGTGTGGCGGTGGCTCGTTCCCGAGATGTCCCTGCCTTTGGGCCACCCATTCCAGAAGGTGTGAAGTTCCCCAAATCCACTGTCTTTCGGGACTTCCTGCTGGCTAAGGTTATCAACGCCGAGAACGCCGCTCACAAGTCCGACAAATTCCGCGCCATGGCCACCCGCACTCGGCAGGAGTACCTGAGGGACCTGGCTGAGCGCCACGTTACCAGTACCCCTATCGACCCCTCGGGCAAGTTCCCCTTCATCTCTCTGGCCCATAAACGCAAGGAGAAGAGCCGGCCATACCCAGGGGCTGAACTCCGCAGTCCTGGAGCCATCACCTGGCCCGTGTATGCAGAGGACCATGGAGCAGGAGGAGAGCTGGAGGCCCTTATGGCCATCTCCAACGACTTTCTTATTCTGGTGGATGCTGAAGCCAAGGCTGTTGTGTTCAACTGTGCCGTGCGGGACGTCATCGGCTGGACGATGGGAAGCCCCGCCTCCATGAAGATTTTCTATGAGCGCGGGGAAAATATCTCACTGCGCTCCATCAACAACAACACAGAGGACTTCAGAGAGGTCATCAAACGTCTGGAGGTGAGGGCTCAAAGCTTATCTGGATATTTTTATACTAAATATATATTTTTGTTGGATAAAATTCTACGTTCCTGTTATATCACTATACGGTTTTTGGAGAATATTTTTATCAGTAGTACACTGACTGGAGTTTTCATTACAAAGAGCATGATTAGCATAATTGTTCAAATGAATAAAGTTCAGCACAGTATGGAAAATGTAAATAAAAATGATTTCACTGGTGGTAGTTCTTTTTCAGCCCTCAAATCTTGATGTTATGAAATTGTCTTGAACATTGCAGTCTTACATTTTGTGCCATATCTGCCCCCCATATTGGTGCAAACACGGTATGTTTGAAGGCTCTTGTAACTTTGCTGTTACTGTTCAATTACATAAGAACATTTCTTTACGGAGTTTCTTTTAACACAAAACAGCTATTTACTGATACATTGGATGTTTTACCTCTCTGTTAATGTGTCTTACTTGATGTGAAAAGCACATTTGCCTAAGTGATGATTTGAACGTTTTCTTCCAGACTTTTGTTGAAAGCTAATAGTAATAATAATAATAATAATAATAATAATAATAATAATAATGCATTTTATATGAGAGCACCTTTCTAAAACCTGAGGTCACCTTACAGAGAAAAATTAAAATTGCTAAACAAGATTTGACCATGATTAAAATCTGTGTTTAAAGCAAGTAAGTCAGTTTGAACAAGTATGTTTTGAGCTGAGCTAAAGGCTTTTAACCCAAAGGTGGTTTAAACATCTGAAAGTTGCTGATATCATAACCAAGTAATAGATGTCACAAATATTTGTTTTCATCTAAATGAACTGATTTCATCTCTAATCTTTATGAGCACAAATGATTTGTATTCAGAGTTTCATGCACTGTGCTTGGACAGGACTGTTATGCTGTAATTTGTAATGACATTCAGTTTTTGTGCTCTTTAAGTACTAACAATACCAGTACAAGTAAAAGTGACCATTTATATATTATGGTTCAAACAGGCTTTGCATGCAATTATGTGTTAAAGCTAAATGTTTCTGTCCAGTGTATAAGCTGCTTTGAAGAATTGTGGAATGATGTTTTTTAATGCCCTTTTATTTTGTTTTTATTTATTTTTTTCCCCCAAAATGGGCATCAGCGCCTGTGGATGGTACTTACCATGTTCTAAAATTCTGGTCCTGGCAGGCCACAGCACTAATCAGTTTGTTTTCCCCTGCTTTAGCACACCTGATTCAACTCGTCGCTATTTGTCAAACTCTTTGAAATCTGAACTGTGTTTGTTTATTGATGGGGAGCGCTCTGTGCCTCGTTGTCCTATGCCTGAGACGTGCAGAGTCTGTAGTTCAAAAGAATCGCTCACTAGTGCTCTGTCCTCCAGGACAGCTATGAATCAGCCACCCTTTTATTCAGACCTTACGTGGAGTTATTGTATTCCGTTGAGAGTCTTGCATTTTAACACTAACGAGGACTTGGCCTAGAAGAGAGGCTTGTAGCTTGTACAGAGCTGTGCGGAGGCTGGAATGTACTTTTGTTTTGGCCACCTGCCCGTGATGTCACTCTCCAAGTGCAGGAGCTGTTACCATGGCAACTACTCAGAGAGCTGAACGTTCATAGTCTCTATCAGCGTTGAGACGCAAAGGGCTGCCTTTCCGGACGCTGCTAAATCCAAGCGCCGGGCTAGTGGAGAATTTTCATAGTGTCATTTTACTCCCGCGATAGTGTTGGATGTTAAACAGTCCTGCTCACATGGAGATTGCAGGCTTTGAAAATGTGTTGTGTTCATCTCACAAAAGCTTAATGGAGGAAAACATGCATCTTTACCACATATCTGATCGTGTTATGAACGTACCCACGATCTTATTTCAAACATATTTGGTGGTCTGATCATTGTTGAGCATTAATATGAACACTAGTCAATAAAAACAGTGTCAATAAAAACACTTTATTGCTGTGTATTTACTGTGTAGACGTATGGGTTCATGTTACACTGGGGGTCTTGATACTTTTATTAATATGTAAAAACCTATAACACATTTTTATCCTGTGTCCCTGTTCTTTAGCACCTGACGAAGGGCTGTGAGACTTCTGAGATGACCCTGCGCAGAAACGGCCTGGGCCAGCTGGGCTTCCACGTTAACTACGAGGGCATTGTGGCTGAGGTGGAGCCGTACGGCTACGCCTGGCAAGCAGGCTTGCGCCAGGGCAGCCGACTGGTGGAGATCTGCAAGGTGGCCGTGGCAACACTGTCCCATGAGCAAATGATCGACTTGCTACGGACATCTGTCACCGTGAAGGTGGTGATCATTCCGCCTCATGAGGATTCAAGCCCTCGAAGGTACTTTTAGTTCGCTTCTCTGTGATTTTCCTCTTGATTTAGGTATAGTCATTCAACTAATACATGTTTGGGGTTTTCTTTAGTTCAGAGCTGGAGCTGCAAGGCTAACATGGCTAATTACCTCAGTCATTAGTCGATCAGATAGCCCATCATATACTTCACCGAGACACAAAATCAAACTCATATTTTATTAATATAGTGTAGATCCAGTAGTACTACAGCACTACAGTACTACTAGTAAATGGCCTTGTGATCTATGTGAGCGTAGTTGAGAAATCAAATCTTCTTTCAAACTGCTCAAACTGTATTCAGCTCTTCATTATGGTGGAGCAGATGTCAGAGTAATTCAGAGCACAGTAGGACTGAGCTATAAAAATGAACAACCTCTACAGGTAGGAAACAAATACACCTAACAGGAAATTGGAACTTTTGTGGTCAAAACATCAGATAGCTAAAAATTCTTAACTCTGGAAGGATTACATCCTCTTCACACTATACATTGTTGTATTGGCTGTTTTGTGTACTGTGTCTGTTGTACTTTGTTGAATGTGTCGCTACATGTTGCACCATGGCCCATTGAGACATCTCATCTACACAGCTGCTGATAAAGTATCCTTGAACCTTTGTTATGAGAGCACAGCTAAGTGAAGCACAACATCTCTAATCTTTCTCTGACTCACAGGGGCTGTTCGGAGTTGTACCGTATGCCGGTGGGCGAATATAAGGGAAGCGGCGACAGCGGCTCTTTTGAGTATAAGTTCCCTTTCCGCAACAACAATAACAAGTGGCAGCGCACGTCCTCCAGCCCCCAGCAGTCCCTCACTGCCTCGCCCCAGAGCCACACTGGCACCCCTAACCGTGCCGTCAGCCTGGGGGCCAGCATGGGCAAGACGCTGTCCGCCGAGCGCCCAGAGAGGACTGCTGCTATTCCGCGCAGTGTGTCCAGTGACGGACGGCCTTTAGACTCCAAGAGGTTTGTAAAGTCAAAATAAATAGGCATATAGTGGCATATGGAGGAGCATGCAGTTATTTGTCTGTCAGATCCACCCATTTGTTTTTCTTTCTCTGTCTGTGTCTATCCATCCATCCATCCATATGTATGTCTGTTTGTCAGTCAATCTGTCTTTATTAAAAGGGTGGTAGTGGCCTAGTGGGTAAAACACTTGCCTGTGACCTCAATGACCACAAAGTTGCTCGTTTGAATTCCCCCTTTTTTACCACTGTGTCCTTGAGCAAGACACAACCCTCAGTGTCTCCAGGAGGACTGTCCCTGTAACTAATGATTGTAAGTCGCTCTGCATAAGAGCGTCAGCCAAACCTGTTTCTGTCTCTGTCCATTCTTTACAGCTCAGCTGTGTTCTTTTTTTCCCTTGCTTTTTGTATCGTGCTGACATGCCTTCTTGTTTGTGTTTTCTCTCTTATCCGTCCCTCAGGATGTCTCCAGGCTCTGAGAACTACTCGCTGTCTTCCTCCATTGCGATGGGCCGCTCCCCTCACAACCGCAGCTCCCCCAGCAACCTCTCCTGCTCCAGTGATACAGGCTCAGGAGGCCCCGCTCACTGGAGGCAGAAGTCCATGCCTGAGGGGTGGGTGAGCCTCTAAGCTACAGCAGTTCCTGCTCCATTTCTACTGTATTTCCATTCCCTCGCTCAAGTTTCTTTCATTTTCATTTAGTGCTGGCTGTTTGGTTCACACTCACCAAATCACAGAAAAATATACATATGATTATGGATCAGCTAGGTTATCCATGTTTATCCTGATGAGTCTAGTTATTCTATGCTATTTGGTCGCAGAGTTAAGTGTTGAAATATAATTACATTTGATTTGCATTCCTAACATCCCCATTTTTCCCAAATGTGAATCTTTCTGGAAAACGTTATACAGGGTAATTGCTGTTCATCAAATTTTAAACATAATAGATTCACTTCTGTTTAAAAACACGAATATGGTATCAGTCAAAAGTTTGTCTTTTTTAAAAGACAAACCAGCATGTCTCTGCTGGTTTCAGTGAGCTATTAGGGAGAAATTATGTTCTAAAGGGTAATTTAGCAAAATATAAGTTTAGAATTTGTTAGTTTGTGCAATAGTATTATCATGTGCAATGACAGAAGTACTTCAGCAGTCATTTTATTTAGCTTTAGTATTTTTATCCATCTCTTGTACTGTCCTCAGTATTTTATGTGTACAGTATAGCATATTTAGTACAGAATATTTTCTGTTTAGTTTTATTTTGACTTCTATATGTTAGTGTTTGTTTCTCTATGTGTCTGTGCAGTTTCATCTGGGATCAGTCAAGTTTTCTGATTCTGATTCTTGAAACTCTTTGTTTCAGATTTGGGCCAAACAGACACTCTCCCCTCCCACCAGAGCGACAGATGATGAGTGAGGGGGGCAGCAGCGGCAAGTCCACCCCGAACTGGTCCAGAGTGGACGACTCAGACAGAGCAGCAGCAGGTCAGCCAACAGCACATTAATTATTGCTTAACCATGGACTTGGGGATATAATGACTGTGAGAAAATAGGATGGGCTGGGTGAGTTAGTTAATGATGAGAAGGATGGCTATTTGAATAAGTAGCTTTATTGGGGCAGTTGGTGGCCTAGTGGTTAGGGCATTCACCCAGCTATCAGGAAGTCATGGGTTCGAATCCCAAGACTGCTAAGCACTTCTGAGGTGGGTACCGTCCCCACACACTGCTCCCTGGGTGTTGTGTTTCTGGCTGCCCACTACTTCACTTGGTGAATGGGTTAAATATGGAGGAAGAATTTCATGCTGTTCACACTGTGTGCTGTGGTCTGTTCAAGACAGATTGGAGGGAAGGTAGAAATGAAGGCAGTAAGTAGGAAAACATTTGATGATGAAAGCAAATAAATGGTATATTGATCAGTATATTGAAGTATATTGATCAACATGTCAGATGATCAATGAAGGTGGAGCTGTATCTTTGCCTCTCCGCCTCCCATGGATAGACAGCTCTAGGAGTGAAACGCAGCTGTGTGTGGCGTCGTTTGCGCTGCTCCTCAGGAACACCATATAAAAAGGAAATTGCATGCTAATGAACTGTCTCTGTTGAGCTGCTTCCAGCCAAGAGCCAGCATTATTTCCTTAAGCACAGCTCAGTGCCTTGGAGAACCAGCTCTCCGTTGTTTTTTTGTCCAGTGTGCAGTAATTGCTGTAATTGAAGGGGAGTGGAAGTGAAGGATTGCTTTGACCCTAAAGCTGTGTGGGTTCCTTTTCCTTTTGAAGCTCGTCTGTGCACTAAGCAGACTAACCTGTGATCTCTCAGCCGTGGATTTGAATCTCAGCACACTTTCTCTCCCACACACGGCTAAGAATAAACAGTGCATTATCACTGAGTGCATGGAATATGGAAGCCAGAACACTTGGGCTGGCCTGAATAATTTCAAAGCTTTGAGTGTTCTTTCATTACGTTGGTATACACGGCTATATTTAGTAGAGGAAGCTGCTTCTTGTTTACAAGCCACAAAATTTGTCTAAATTATAGACTTTTTTTTTATCGACCAAGGCCTTTATAAAAGGACAGTGAAATTTACTTACACATAATACATTGTTACACCCTGTTGGACATCTTAAGGGTGATGAGATACTGTTATGAGACGTTTCTCCATAGCAATGTTCAACAAAGTACCAAAACAATGCAATAAATAGACAATACAACAATGTAACAGTGTAAATGGGATATAAACCGTCCAGAGTGACTAGGATTGCACCATAAGTATGGTATTGCACAGAAGGCATTTAGTAGCATTGAACAAAGAACAAGAAATGACACAAACAGTACAATAAATAGACAATATCAGTGTAACAGCGTGACAGAATGTAAACCTTCCAGAATCACTTGTATTGCACCGTAAGTAAAGTAGATAAAGTAAAGCCTTAAATGAAGTAAAGACATGGGGCAGCTGGTGGCCTGGCGGTGAAGGAGTTGGTCCTGCCATCAGTAGGTCAGGGGTTTGTAGGTCCCTGGACTGCTAGTGGCACCACTGAGGGACTCTTAAGCAAGAGACTTACTGCTCCCCAGGTGCCCCCTGTCATGACTGCTCAGCATGTGATTATTATATGATCATTATACCAACTATCATGCAATGTAGAACTAGCTTCACCACAAAAACTGTACGTGTAGGAAAAGCTAAACACTGGTTTGAAATCAGCATGGAAATCACTACAAAACCCACATAAATCTATCTCTGATGATTTTGACCTGTTGACCCGTGTTATTGATTGACTTAAACTAGCCACGATAACTGTTGTAAACTTAACCATCATTCTTTCACTGTTTAATGCAGTTTCTCAATATATTGCGGTGGAACTGAATCAAGTAATCATTTCCTCTTGGTCTTGCCTCTGTATTCATTAACATCAGTTGCTTGTGTAGGTCTGGACAGCCGTGTATAATAAAGGATAGAAAGATGGCATCATGGTCTTTTATAGTAATCTGGATTCACTGAAAGGCGCATCACTGAAGTGCTATCTTAGACCTGCAGAATAAGAAAGTACAGAAATATCTCCTTCCTCCAGTTGGTACAGTTGTGTAAGCAGGGCTTTGTGTTCCTGTAGCAACCGCTCTCTCTCTCGCTCTCTCTCTCGCTCTCTCTCTGTCTGTCTGTCTGTCTGTCTGTCTGTCTGTCTGTCTGTCTGTCTGTCTGTCTGTCTGTCTGTCTGT
>JBBJLR010000160.1:3212973-3224365 GCA_037577145.1 Brachypetersius gabonensis
CTCTCTCTCTCTCTCTCTCTCTCTCTCTCTCTCTCTCTCTCTCTCTCTTTCTCTCTCTCTCTCTCTCTCTCTCTCTTCTCCTCTCACACATCCTTTCGTGCTCCCTCTCTCAGTCCAGAGAGGGTTTATGTTCAGTTCTCAGGACATCAGTCATCGAGGTGAAAGCTCGGCAAGTTCTCAGCAGCTGGAGCTGCAGCCCGTGCCCCACTCTCGACTCTCTCCCAGGTGGGTCCCCCTTCTCACAGAACGTCAGGTGGTCTTTGTCAGCCATCATCATAAGCTGTACACTCTGGGAACAAAAAGCAACATTAAGCAACACGCAACTGCAGCATGTTGCGCAGATAAATGCAAGCACCAGTCGTCCATGTCTTCCATCTTCAGATCCTCTTAATCCGCACCTTGTTCAATCTGCCTTTCATCTTCTGCAGTGATATTCCTGTGGGCTTTGCTGGAAAGATCTCACAGCTGGAAGCCCTGGTGAAGATGCTGCAGGAGGACCTAAAGAAGGTAAAGAAACCTCTTCCTGTAAGGAAGGCATCGTCATAGCTATGAACAGACTTTTGGGGGGAGTGTAAGTATATTTGATAAACTTTTATGTGTCAGTATCAGCAGGTATGAACATTTGGACAAATAATCTGTGTACTTTTTCCTGTTGACTTTTTGATAAACTTTGAAGTCCTTAGTGTTACGTTCAGATGCCATCTAAAATGATTTTTATGATGACTAATCTGTTTTTTAAAAGAGCTTTTATCCACTTATAAGAAGACAGGAGCGCTTCCGGTATTTGGATGTGTTCTCTTTGATGTATGTGGGTTTTCCTTGGTCTCTGCAGGAGAGGGAGGAAAAGCTGAAGCTTCAGGCTCAGATCAAGAGGCTGTGGGAGGACAACCAGAGGCTCCAGGAGGAGTCTCAGAACTCTGCTGCCAAGCTCAAAAAGTTCACAGAGTGGGTCTTCAACACTATCGACCTGAATTGAGTAAGTCACCCCTGAGTGTGACCACCAGGACCAACGCAAGCACAAATCTCTGCTTTCAACACGCCAACACTTCCACACAAACTGTCGAGCATTTCCTGATTTGGGTTGTTGGAGGCCAACTCAGAAATAGCACATATTTTTGGACCAAGAAAGGAATTCTTGCTTCTTACTTATCAATGAAGGAAGTATTGTCTTGTGCTCCCCTGGGAGATTTGGGAAAGCTTCTGGTTCAGATAGTTCCTTCACACTGCGATGTCTGTATAAGCTGCCCTGGTTTGGTGCCTGTCTGGCATTTCCATCCCCACTTTTTCAGTTCCCTGGTCTGGGGACCACGGTTATACCCTGCCATAGCCTCAGGCCAGGAACCAAAAAAGTGAAGAGATCAGTGACTCGGCTTCATCTTCTGACCGTGCTCTGAGAGGAAATCGTTTTTGTTTTAAGAAATGACCTTGCCATGTTGTGAAATTTGGTAAGTCACTGTGGTTTGTTTTTGTTTTTTCCCCTCCTCCCCCCATTTTTTTCTTTTTAGCTGCCTCATTATTAGTGAGACTGGTCCATTTCCAGTACAGCCATTCTTCAGTTCAAAAGGAGGAAGCCACACGTCTTTCTGAAGTGCTGTGAAGTGAACTGGTCGTGATGATGAAACAGCAGGCCCTAATGTTTAATTCTGGCATTTTTTAAAAAGCAATAGCAGAAAAGCCTGATGGTTCTGATGCGTCTTCTTTCTTGGACTCTCTAAACGACATGCGATAGTTCTGGCAGGATTCCTTTCATGTAAAGCAGTTGGACATCTCAAGCCTGTGGTACGAATGCCGAAGACTCTATGGGACTCTATGAATGTTGATCAGGAATCGAAAGACAAGTCTTTTTTGGGGAAAGGGGGAGGGACAATTATTCAGAGTTATTTATTTCATTTGTATTATAACTAGATAAGTTGCTCTATGCGTACAGTACATCAATGTTCATTTTCCAGACAAATGTTCATTCTTTAGTTTTTTTTAAAAAATTATTATTACTATTATTGTTCTTATTTCATTCTGGTAGAATTCAGCCTGATGCTGACTATCTTTTTTTTGTATGCTTGTGGTGCCCTAGCCTGCTATTGTTGTGTTGCCTTAGTGCCATCTAGTGGTGAAAAGTGATCGTTTCACTCGACTTCTACTATAATCTGTATTTCGATTTGTGTTCAGAATGTTTCAGAACCTACCTGCATTTATCATTTCAGCTATTTATCATTTCAGGCTCTAGAGTTGCCCTGAGCTCATTTTAATAAGAACTTAGGTCGGGTCAGCATGTTTGTTCATTTCAGAGCAGGCTGAAGTGATCGTGTCGTGCCAAAGTGAGGAGACAGAGGGAGCAAGAGGTTCTGAGAGCGTAGGATCAAAAGAACAAGCTCTTATGTAAGCTGGTGGAGGCTCGCTCTCCATCACCCAGCGCTGAACTTGGTAACCAGATCATCAGCACAGTCGGTAGTTTACTGTGTCTTAGCAGGCCAGTGTCTTTGCATTAGGGATCAGGAGCGACAGGATCTGGTGAGAGGAAAGGCTTAGTCAGCCAGCTTTGCAGTCGATAATCAATAGCACCGAACAGCTGTGTCCTGTAATCTCTCACCCAATCACAGCACTGTTGCTTCTCTCATCAGTCCCAGTCGACATCTAAAGTATCCTCCGCCCACCCGCCTTCCAAACATAGTGCCGTTTTTCTGACCACGGAAAGGTCAATCGTCAAAGGCCCCCTGGTACATTACTGACCCAAACCTGCAGTAACTACAAGCACCGCTGCTCTCTGGTAGGCAGGGTGTTTCTGAGTGGGCTCCCACAATGGATTCAGGATGGTTTGTTTATCGCAGCCACAGCGAGCAAACCTGGCCAAACTCGAGATGAATCTCTGTTCAGCAGTGAATGGAGATTATTGATTCTGTTCTAAGAATCATGTGAAGCATCTCAACAAGTTCCCTTCTGCTAGCAGCAGGAGAACCAACACTACTAACCCCCCCAGAGCTCTTCATATGCCCGCAGCTGAAAATCCACATGTACAATTCCATTTTATACAGAGAAAGACAATGTGTCTGAATTGATAAAAAAAAAGTTCCATTTCTCCTTCTGCTTTAGTTTTAATGAGAGCTTCTCCAGCTCTCACACCGCTAAGAATGTGGTTCTTATTTTTAACGGTTCTGACTTCTCACCTTGTAAGGTTTTGTTCTACCTTTCGCAATGTTTTTTTTTTTTCATTCCATTTTTGTTTGAAAAGGTGAATATTGAAGACTGTGGGAATGTGAATGTTTTTTTTTTTTCCATTTACGTTTTTTTATTCAGATTCATTTGCACTGTAAACTTCCTGTTTTTTCTTATTTTATTGTATAGATTTATTATTGCTACCGGTTTATAAAGTTGTTGGAGCCACACAAACGAAAACATGTGAGTCTTAAAATCCTCTCCTGGCCTCCTGAGGAAGGAGAGGAGGACCAGATCATGCTTCTCTTCCTCATGTGCTGCCTTTTAGGATGTGTCCGTGGATGTTCCTCTCTACAGAACCCTCTCACCTCGACGTCTCTGAGGAGTTGTGTTTTTAATGATGTGCACATTTTAAAAGGAGCATTATATTTAACAAGAAGTACTGTTTACATATGCTGTTCATTTTATTTGTAAAGTGTAGAGGTTTAAAAAGATGATTTTCAGTGATAACAGTATTAAATTTCATAAATAAATAAATGAAGAAAAAAAAAACTTGATTTGAGGTGCTGTAATTTTTCATGAAGTGGTCAAAAACGATAGGCTGTTGCTTGCCGCCTGCTCTATGAGGTGTATATGCCATTGCTTTCTGGGCCAATAAATTAATTTATATTCGTAGGTGAATGTCATGTGACGTCTCCTTGTGTTTATTATTGCTAAGCATGGTTTTCTTCTCAGCAGTGTCGTTTTTTTGGACATGCAGCCTTTTTGTTTTTGCCGGCAGAACCTCACAGTGAATTATCAGCCAGGCCAGCTGATGATGAGCAAGGGCTTCTGCTGTTCTCCACTGATTTCCCAATTGTGGCAGTAATCATTTCTGCACCACAGCACACCAAACAACAGATCCCACTTCTGTCATTGATCTGAGTCCGGTTCAGAAGGGCCTTTGGTTTTCACTGAGGCTTAAGATAAGATAAGAGAACCTTTATTAGTCCCACGGGTGGGAATTTTCCAGAAAAGTGGACAGAACAAAAGAAGAAAGTAGAAGCAGCATAAACAATAGAAATAAAAGTGTAAAAGGGTCTATTTGTCATATGTGAACACACCACAGCATGGCACACAGTCACCCTCTGCATTTAACCCATGTACCACAGGAAGCAGTGTATGAGGACGCTACCTTGCTCAAGGGAACCTCAGGTGCAACAGGCATTCCTGGGATTCAAACCCATGCTGGGGCAACTGGTAGCCTAGTGGTTAGGGCATTCGCCTTGCAATCAGAAAGTCTGGGTTTGATTCCCAAGACCACTAGGTACCTTGAGCAAGGTACTACTGCTTGCTTCACTTGGGGAATGGGTTAAATGCAGAGGTTGAATTTCGTGCTGTGTTCTGTGGTGTGTTCACGCATGACAGGATGGTCTTATAGTCCAGGTTTGAACCCATAGTGAGTTGGCTAGTGGCGAGGAAAACCTCCCTCAGCTGGAGGAAGAAACCTCCGGAGGAGCCAAGACTCAAAAGGGGAAGAGAAAGGAGCAAGAAAAGAGAATAAATACAAGAGACGGCCTCAGTGAACGAGGTTATAGGCAGGTAGGCTCTCTATGGCTAACAGAGTTAGACCAGAGAGGTAAATACTGTTGGAAGAGGAACTGAGAGTCCATAGTCCATAAATATCAGGATCAGGAGGAACAATCTCCGCCGGAGCTTTGGGAAGGGCCCAAGTGGAGCCGGGACCAGTCAAGGGCAGTTTCCCACCTTCTGGTCACCAAGCCAACTTCCTAACCACCAGGACACCAGCTGCCCCATTCAGTACAGTTCTTTTAATGTGTTTTTCTGCTGCTTGTAGTTTTTGTTCTGTTAACTTTGCTGTTGTAACAGTGCATATGTTGGACTAATAAACAGTTAACCTCTCCAATAACTGGGCTTCAATATAATAACTTGTAATTAAGATCAGCATTAAAAGTATGAAATCGTTTTTTCGCCCCAATTCAGTCATGACTGCTTCCACACCCCCTTCCCAACACAAAGCTACCAAGCCATCTGGGTAGCGGAGTCGTCTAAACTGGACAGCTCAGCATGCTTGGAGGAGAACACTCATCTTTGTTGGGGTCTTGCTGAGTAGTGAAGTTTGTATAGTTCTGTTAGTCAAAAAGTGCTGTACACAAAAAAAAGTGAAAATAAAAAAAACAAAGCCATTTTGTACAAGTGTGTCAGATTTGAATAGTTCAAAAGATTCTATTAACTGCGGCTCCAGGGGAAGACCGTTCCACAGCATTGGACCAACAAGGCGTGTCTTTAGTCTGGTGCTTGGAATGGAGAGACGTTCCTGATCAGTAGATTTCAGCACTTAACTGCTGTGGGAGAGGAAGGCTAGTTATGCTCTCTTGGACTGTGGTGTCTGTGGGAGAGGGCCAGTGCTTAGAAGGTAAAATCTCAACATGATGAACATCACTGCTATTGTTTACTTGTGTCAGATTCAAATACATGCATATTGAAGAAAAAAGCAGCAAAAGCAGGTATCGCATGCAACGTTACCTTCCATTCCAGATAAAGCTCTATAAGCAGCCCATTTTCTTCACACAGTCTAATGGTTTGCACTTATTCGGTTTACTGCAGATTACTCACCCATTCCTGAAGTTATTTTTATGCAGGCTGCTTTTAAATGAAGCATAATATAAGGAAGCGAATCACATAAACATGCAGCTGTTAAAAGGGATTGGGGAAATAATAAAGGAAGAGTAATTTAATTTAGGATCAAAATCACTGAAGTTTGGGCATATGGGAATATTAATCGTTTCTGAAAAGGGGAAATGACCTTATCTACGTTTGAGCTAATGGATGTACATGTGAAAGGTTTGAGTGCACAGATTGAGACCAGACTGGACTGATATGCTCTTAGCACCTGGACACAGCATGACCATTAAAAACTAAGCAGCACTCAAAAGCATTTGTGCATTTATGTGTTCATAGCATTTCAGAAGCTGCAGGAGATTGCCAGAGGTTCAGTCAGTATTCCCATGGGCCTGAAACAGTTTCGTAATACTCTAGGGAAAAAAACAAAAAAAAAACCAAAAACGTCTGGCCACACTGTCTAGAACTCTTCAGACACCTTTGTTTGTGTTGTGTAGTGAATATCCATTGCATATATGCCCTTTAATTTACACACCTACTCACTTGGTCAACCTCATATCTCTAAAGAAAGAACTTTACAGAAGAAATAAAAAGAGAAATAAAAGAGATTAAATTTTAACTAATTTTGGAACATTTTATTGGTCTTTTACTCATGAAACGTTAAATGGCATCTTGCATTTTCTTTTCAAACTATCAAGCAAAAAAAGATGTAACAAAGGGAGGAATTGCCCATTTGTATCTTAAAAACATTGCCACTACTGGCTGGAAACATTTCACAATCTTAATAGAAATGACCTTAAACACCCCTTTCAGCACAACTGGTTAGATAACATACAACTGGAAAATTCATGGAGCCGCAACTAATTGTTCTGGGACATGTGTGCTATCAAGGGTTTCTCTCAGTGAAAGAGAAGCTGGCAGTCAGTTAAAAAGAGCTGCGGGATGACCTGAAAGCAGCAGGAATGACAGTTACAGAGTACAATAAGCAATGAACTGCACCGCCGTCATCTCTGCTCTCTACTTTTACACTTCATAAACCCTTTGATGCGTGACTAAAATGAGCATTTAGCCAAAAGAAGAACTTGTAGGAACTAATGCACGGTGGACAGATGAAACAAACAAGGTCACAATGCCAGGTATTCATTGATCTGTTTCTTTTCCTTTTTTCCTTGTGGATTCCAAAAGAGTTGTCTTGTGGTGCTGGATGTAGGTCTGTGAAGGGTCTGTCTCCTGCATCTTTAGAGCATCTCTTAATCCACAGGCTTCTGTCTTGTTTGCTGCCACAGTTCCTGTTTGCTGATGGCCGGCAGATTTGTTGGACTGTTCTGATGCAGGTGTTGGCAAATGTCTGGATTCTCTTCACAACAATAGTAGTTGTTATCCAGGTCTCTGCTCAATACAGACAGCAAAGCCGGCTTGCTAGTGGTACTGAAGATCCTGATCTTGGTGTTGGGTGTCTGTTGATCCCCAGACCAATACAGGAGACAAGAACACCCAGGTTATCAACCCATACTGCCAAGGTAAGGGAAGCTCTTTTAGTGCTAACCCTTCCAGGGTGATGAGGTAATGCTGGTGGTGTTGAGCTTGAGGACTTTGCTCTTCTCTTTGTAAGTGCCGAGGCCAAACGTGTTGAGTTCACTGCTACCATGTTGATCTTTTCCTGCATCTCTTTCTGGCTGTAGGAAAGAAGAGCCAGGTCATCCAGTTGTGTCTAGAGTGTCCATTGGAACAACCAGATGTTATCCTTTTTAGTCCCTTAGTGATTGTTCTCCTAATTCCTCATAGATAGTTAAAACATATCTAAAGTGTAAAGAGACCATTTGTTATGTGAGAACATGGCACACAGTGTGAACAGTGTGAAATTCTTTCTGTGTATTTAACCCATTCTCTAAAGCATTGGGCAGTCAGAGACGCAGCGCCCGGGGAGCAGTGTGTGGGGATGGTACCTCGCTCAAGGGAAACTCAGTGCTCTTGATCTTTGACCCCATTGCTGTCCATTCTCAAGAGCAACCTCTAGATCCCCAGCTTCCTTTATGCTTAGTCATACTTAAATGTCCGTATTTAAACGTACAAAGTCAAAAGACATTGTGTAAATTGTGGATATGTGCACTGGAAAGATATTACACATAAAAACACACCTGAATCATTATTCCTCCCCTCACACAGACACACACTGAGAGTAGAAGAAATGACAGCTAACCATTCCTGCACAATCCTCTTCATCTCTGCCCTCATTTTAAATTCCTTAAGTTTTAATAAGAACAGTTCATAAATGTTGGATCACAAAGTAAAATCAGCTAAAGTTCATACAAAGTTAATAACAGCACTGATTTTTGATCTCGGATACGAATCCCACTCAAATGACCCCAGAAATCTGGCTAAAATTGGCCTTAAACAAACCATTACATTTTGCTTTCATCAAAATAAGGTCCCCCAGCCTACACATTTTCATTAAGGCTAATTAGGGTTAGCAGTTGCAAAGTTTTTGATGTACTTTACTATATCTAGGATTTTATCTTCCTTTTTAAGAGGCATTACTCATTCAACAGACAGGGCGAGAACACGTGGGAGGTGTTGGGAGAAGAAAAAAAAGTTCTTTTGAGTTCTTCAGAGCTTCTGCAAGGTTTTTTCTCAAGAAACTTGTGAATTCATGAGCTTAACATTTCCTGTGACACATCTAATGAGAATGTACAGCTTTGAAGAACAGTTCTGACGTTAAAGCTGAGGAACATACATTTGTTCTTGAATGCCAAAAGATTGGTGTGAAATTGATTCTCTTCCAAAAATAAAGTTACTAAAAGTGTAAAGTGTGCTGCAAAGAAAAGCACTGCAAATAGAATGACAGACTTCAGCTGGATGGGGTATGGAGCCCCTCAGCACTGGTCTGTAGAACAGTGGAGCTGTGTTCTCTGGAGTGGTGGAGCTCCACCCAACACCTTTGGGATGAATGAGGCCACTTTGTGGGTCAGAACTAATCATCAATCCTTGCTGGATCCATCATGACCTCACATGGCCCCCTGGGTACAAGATTCCCACACACACTCAACACGGTGTAATGAATAAAATATCATTTAAAAGGCTTACAAAGCGAGATTATGTATTCAAAATTATGTTCACTTTCATCCAGATTAACATTATTAAGGCACATGACGGTATTTGTGTGGATAGTGAAGAATTATATCAAGATATTCTCTTTCAAGCCAAACTGGGTTGCAATGTAAACCCAGATCCATTTGAATTCCTACATAAAAACAAAAACCTGAAGTCAATAATTTAAACCATTAATGTGGTCATTAGTGCTTCAAAGGCGATTTGATCATGTCAAACCTTCCGTCTGCGGTAGATTATCTGAAGTATTTGATCCATCTTGAGCCGTTTGGCAGCTGGGTGCTGGCCCACTGGCCGATCTGTAATCCATCCTTGCAGCGAACAAACTTATTAATAGCTTTAACTCTCAGAGAAACGATAAATTTGAGTTCCTACAAACTTCTAGACACAAAGACAGAATCACTGTTCTGGGTGAAATACAACTTTTCTTTGTAGGTTAAATGAATGTTGTATGAATGTAATTTCCAACCGAACAGCAAGTCAGCTGGATGACTGTCCACCGTCCATGAATCAGTTTGAAAAAGTGGTTTCTATAGAAAAGAAATGTGTGTGTGTGTATTCTTTTTTCTTCTTTCCTCTATAGCTCCTTTTTTGGTGGTTTTGTTCTGACAGTGATAAGAAAGAAGTGTTTTTAATCACATTGCTGAGCTGTGTTTCTTTTTGAGGACACATTTGGACAAGTTTAAAACCCAAAGCCTTATGATTATTTCTCCTTCTTTCCTTTTTTAACACTTATTCATTTGTCATTACAGACCATCTTTCCTCAATATGTTCTCAACCAGGGCGTCTAAAACTGTGACAAGTTTAAAACCAAATAGTTAAAACGGTCATGCTTGGATTTAGTACAGACTGGCGTTCCTCCTGGCGAATTCCATGGAAGGCTTGTGTGTTTCAGCACTTAAATGAGATGGACTACTGTTTCCTGTGTTGGATGGGGGTGGGGGGGTGGGGGGGGGGGTGATCTGTATGTTAAAAGCTGCATTAGATCACTGCAGATGTGGAAGCTCTGCAGATGGACATTGAAGGCATGAAATATTAATACGGCTAGGCTTTGAAGGGCTCCATTTGTGCTGAGGGCTGCAGCTGTCAGTGTGTTACGGTGGCTGGGAGGGGAATTATTTGTGACAGAAATATGACAAATGATGACACGGCATTGTGGGCAAAAATGACTAAACTTTCTGGATTGAGTTCAAGTGGCAGTAAACCTGCATTTAAACACTCACCACCCAGACAGATGACCTCACACACTGCTGCCTGCCGGCGATGTAGCCCATCTTTTCTTAATTAATAATGAATTAAAACATTGTACAGGCTGTTATCACAGGTCTCAGCTCCTCTGTGAAAAGTTTTTGCACGCCTGCAGTCACTTCTGCGTTCCTGATTTAATTGCTAAGCAGTACATCTAGTGAGTCTTCTGTTTACGTTTTGATATACTTCCATATATACACTTCCCATCCACAGCCATTCATTACAAAACCCCTTCATTTTACCCCATTAAAAAGTCCACAGACTAAGGCTGATTAAGCGGTAAAACTACTGAACTTCCTCTTACTTTTTCAAATTTTCCCCCTAAATAATTAAAATAATGCCTTAAATTTAAGATTAAGAGGTTTTACACTTATGCCTTAAATCCAATTTTAAGGTCAAATTAAAGGGTTTATTTCACAAATTAACAGCCACTTCAAGTGAAGGGGTTTGGTGTATTTTCAGGGGTAAATTATGGTTGGGTCAAGCACATTTGAAGTTCATTGTGTTTCAGAGTGATTGTGTCTGTTGTCTATGTACACATTAACATAAACAAGCATGTGTTCATCAGCCTAAACAAAGATATGTTTAAAACCTTAAATTCACAGGGAAAACATATTTAGACACACCAGTAAGTTACACATTGAAGTGAATATGTAAGTGTAAATGTTACAAATAAACAATGAATCAACTTGGACATGCTGAACCCACAAACAAAACTGCACCTAGTGTCATTTGTGCAGACCAATAGTTGCCATTTGCCAGCGATGGGAGGATTTCAAGCATCAAGTGGATAAAGTTCTCCGGGAAAACATTGTTAAACAACACAAATTGAAAAAGCTGCAAAGGCATAGAAAACACCTTAAATATCTCGCTCAGTACTGACTGGAAAATGAACATCCCACCCTTGACTCTCAGTTCAAGTTAGAATAAATGCAAACAAACATTAAAGCATAAAGATACTTTTTTTTTCCTAGAAAGTAGGTGATATTTTTGGGAGCTGGTTGGAAGAACACAGGTTTGGTTCCAGATTCCTCCATGATGCCTCCAGTCGTTGTGTCGATTAATAAAATTCCATGAACAACACATATAATTGAGTCTAATGAAGAGGTTAATTGTATTTATTGTATCATTTTAACATTAACACTACTGTACAGAAGTAAACACATACTGTATATGTGTTTACATATACAGTATGTGTGTGTGTGTGTGTGTGTGTGTGTGTGTGTGTGTGTGTGTGTGTGTGTGTGTGTGTGTGTGTGTGTGT
>JBBJLR010000160.1:3261590-3291144 GCA_037577145.1 Brachypetersius gabonensis
TCTGCACTCAGTGATATCTTGTATGAAATGTTTGGATATATAATTTAAAAATAGTAGAATAATGACTATATATTTAGATTCATCTAGATTAAAAAAATTAATCTATGCCCACCCCTAATATATATATAATACAATGGTACCTTGACTTACGAGTTTTTCGAGATACAAGCTCTCTCGACCGATTTTTTGTTTTGAGTTGAGAGCAAAAATTCGTTGTGCTTGCAGTTATTTTGAAAAGTTTGTTTATCCATGTGTCCAAAGACAGTGCTGAGAGGGAGCAGATGATGTGCAAATCAAAATATTTTCTAAACAGCGGACATCTATCCATGAAAATATGGAGAAGCTGCTGATGGTGTGGTTGATGGAGAAGCAGCTCGCAGGAGATCTATAACGGAGATGATAATCTGCGAGAAGACTCGAGCTGTTTACGGCGATTTGCTGCAGCAGACCCAGGCACTTCGGTGATTGAGGGTGAGCCAGTCGAGTCTGAGAATTTTAAGAAGAGGACCAACAAATGCTGTACATTATACTTAATAAAAACAGTTTATCGCAGTTCATTCTATTGTATTGTGTTTTTATACAATATTCATTGTATTAAAGCACAACAAAAATGCTGTTCAATTTATTTCAATAGGGTTTTCAATTTATTTCAATAGGGATTTCAATTTATTTAAATCGGGAAAATTAATCTGACATATGTCAAGCAACCCTGTATATATAGATTTTTGTGACATCACAAAAGCATGATGTTGCAGTGTAGGTTCTATATATGAATCCTAAAGTCCTAAGAGTGGTAAATTTTTAAAACTTTAACCACGTTTAAATGCAAACTCTTATTTTAAAGCATTGAGGAAATACCTTTTATCCTTCCTAACACTTTAATGCGCTTCGAACCTCCTTGCCTGATTATCACTGGAATCGCAGGTTAACAATTACGATCGTTATGGTTAAAAAAACATTCAGTGCTGCGTGAAACATGAGAGAAGTGTAGCTTCAAGCATTAATGAGCAAAGATGAATTTTTAAGGTTTTTTAACAAGCCAAAACTGTTGCTTCGTAAGTTCACACATGAGGAATATATCTTTCGCCAGCAAAATGCACGACTTAATGCTTCTGTCAGTTACACCCTCTCTGTTCTCCCTTCCTTCCTATCTCTCTCTTTCTCTCTCACACACACACACACACACACAATTTTTTGCCTTTGTCTCTGTCCATGTCTTTGACTTTCATTTGCAGTCATCAGTGCCAGACCGTAGCCCTGTTATGGCCTGTCACTATCTCTAGCTGCAGCGCGGCAAGAAATTACTTTTTGATGACTTGGCTCTACATTGACCGCTCATCTTAATTCAGTTTTAATGAATATAGCCTCGTCCTCTACGACTCAGAGATGACTTGTCAAAGTTGAGCTTTTCACCTGACTGCTTAACCTCCTCAGGCTGGTGGACCTGTTACTGCAGGGCTGTTCGTTTCAGTGCAGAATTTACTCGCATTCTCTTTCCTGTGTGGAGCTTCAGTCAGTTGCTCACTCAGTCTCCATAGAAAAGCTTTAATAGAGGACTACGAGAGACTGCAAAGGAATGTGAATATGTTTCAGTAAACCTGTGGCAGCTTATATGGTTCTGAATACTGACGGATCAGCATACACTTCTGAAAAGCTATCTGCTCCTGAGTTGATGACTTCAGGATTCCATCGTGCTGGTAATTCTGTTGGGTTTTTTTTTTATCATCCACACAACTGTTGAAGAAAATGCATTTATCCAAAGGTCTTCTCCTGTCAGAAAAGGTGCCTATAAAGTATTCTGCAGTGAAAAACTGATGCACTGAATTTGCTTGAAACTGGAATGTTTATTACATATTTTACTACATAAGTGAGTACATTGAAAATCACGTGGAAATAAATGTATGTGTACACATTTTAATTTAATTTATTTGAATGCACTCAGGCTTCTTCAGTGTGGTTAAGGAACCAAAAAGTTATTTTGAAATCCTCATTCTTTTGGATGGTGTCCTTAGAGGGTATATTTATGATCTCTCCTTCATCTTGCAGCAATTTAGCTGCCTCCCCCGCTCCATGCTGAAGTGACATGGGGTGTTGTTACTGCAGTGCAGCCTGTAGCACAGTTAGTGGAGATTGTTGTTAAGAAGATGGATCGCTGAAGTGATCTGAGTCACCCAGATGTTTGAATATGTGGTGCTTTTCCATTGGTACAAGGAGCCATTCTGTACTGCGAAGAAATGTTTTTACATTACAAAGAAAGTGACCCATACTCGAGTCATACCCATGCTGTCATGGCTTTCCGTAATAGCAGGGCCAAATGTGGGACACAGCCGAGCTGACAGCATCACTGCTTTCTGATTGGTTAAAATGTTGTCATGACAACAGACAGAAAGAGGTCATTGTTTTTTTACTGTCTGCAAAACAAAACTACAATAACAAAGGACATACAAGCTAACAAGTGGGAAGATGACAAAGTACAAGCACTACTGTCTATCTGGATTCAGTGGAAGTTGTAACCATGCACCAGAACATCACTAACAAGGTAGCTGGGTGAGGTATTAATAACTAAACAACACTGAGGAAAAGAATAAAAACTTAAACAAGACTCAAAACTTTAATTTTATGAAAAAGACTACAATCGTAAAGGCGGCTCTGAGAAAAAAAAACAAAAACATTCTGCTGGTTCGACATTCTGCTGGATGCGTGACAGCGATTGGCCATAAACTGTAGGAAGAGATCTGTGCTGTAAACCCTGTTACTGGGCAAAAATATATACTGGAAATTCAAAGCAGGCTACAAATTCTGAGACACTGCAGTTCAGTTTATGTACAGCATGGTTCCTGTATTTCTATGAGAAAGAGAAAAAATTCTGTGAGTAAAGTGTATTTTTCTCCCTTTTGGAGTTCAGTCTACATTTCTGAAGGAGGCACAGTGCAGGGCAGCAAGTCAGAACAGAGTTTAAAATGTATTTTTATTTACCTGGACAAGAGAAACAAGATCATCTATCCAAACTATCCAAACAAGACCAGGCTCAAAAGGCAAATGACGAGGATGTCAGTGCTTGCAGGTTAATACAGTATATTGATGGATCACGGCATACTAGACAGCCCAGAGTCCAGAGTATTAGACAGTACTTTGTACTGTGATAAATTTCAGTTCTGCAGTTCTTCTTTTATTTCACTGCCTCACACTTTTGTATTACAGACAAATATTAGAGAGTTGAGTATGTGTCCATGTATATGAGTGTATGTAGGAGTGAATGTCTGCTTTTGCTGAACATGTACTCCTGTCTAGTGCTTTTTACTCAGCTTGCTGGATGACCATTGAGCTTTAGTGCTCTTACTGTCTTTTGTCTACCACCTGATCCTTTATTTCCCTTCCCCACTGTCCTTTTATTTTTACAAGTACACCCCCCCCACACACACACACACACACCTGTTAAATCATTACTGGAGGGGTGAAAGGTCTTGACTCCATTTCTTCTCACCATCCAAATCAATAGACATGTGCGTTCTACGAATGAACACAGAGGAAAATTGCCGTTGCACAGAATTGTGGGAGTAGCCCTGAATTAGTAGCCATTTCATGGAATCGAAGGTGAGGAGGATCTTCCTGATAGATGGAAGAGCAGGCGGGTGAAGGAAATAAAGCAGCTCTTATTAATTCTACAGGGTTCACGAACCCTTGTGCCTGCTATAGGAGGGCAGAACAAGCTGATTTCTTCAAGTATCTGAAAACGGCACATCCTTTCAGTGTTGTCTGTTCTGTGCATTCAAAACGCTCTGGAGCCTTGGTCCTATGGTGAACCAGACGCTCCCCTGGCATTTGTCTAATGGTAGCAATTTCCGTGTGCTCAGTCGGACAAATTTGATCAAAACCAAGTCAAACTAAAACAGAACCATTAAGATGATGTGGAAAAACCACGTTGTGTTGGAAATCGAAAAAGTAGGCACTTTTTTCAATTTAACTGTCAGTTCAAACAGGAAGGCTCATTACTGGGCAGAAGATTGATTTCCATTGAAGATCCATTGTCAGCTTGGATTAGGCTTTATCTTTGTCTAAAAAATTGGGGGTTTTTTTGGGATACTTGAGTAAAACTGACTGTATGTATAAAAAACAATGTTTTTATCCATTTTCTAAGTTACACTTTTCCTATAGTCTTCGTTTTATCCCTAAACACCCAGGAATTGTCTTTCCATCAGCATGATTTCTCCAAAACTCACCAGAATTCAAATGAAGATCCTTTTGTGACTTCAATTCCTATTCCACGGCTTTTTTTCTACTTGAGGATATGTCAGGCAAAATGTGACGAGCGCTATTAAAAGGACCGCGGGGACCATATTTAGTTTGCTTGTAGGAAAGCGCCTGGAAGGGGGTGATAAATCCAGACAAACACATCTGTCTCGCACAATTGCAGGGATCCATTTCCAAACCACATGTTCCCCTCTCTGCAATAAAGGGGAGCACAGGTTTTGCTGAAGCAGCATTCTTTTACATGAGGGGCACATCAATAATATTTCTGCTACTAATTTTCCCGCCATCAAGCCTGTGGCCTCTCTACCCACTTTGGCATTCTGTACTGAATTCATGGTACAGAAGAATCTAGTGGAGCTCCTAAAGTGGCTGGACGCTTGCAGGGCCCAGCAGAGCCGGGGCTGTAATGAGGGACTTCATTAGCCGCTGCCTCACGAGTGTTGCTAACCTTTTTCCTCCAGAGCATCTGTAGGTGTTGTAGCGGTTAGCAGGACCTGGCTGTTCTGAGATCAGGAGGCTGTTTGGCTGGCCGGGTGAGTGGGTGAACGAGGAGTGAGTTATAATTGGGCCTCTGAGGGAAGGGTTAGCATGTGTGACTCACTGCTAGCTGGTGTTCTAGTAGGAGGTTCTTGTCCTCACTAGCATCCAGATGTGCCCTTTGACCATTACAGACGAGGACTTTCAGGTAAATAGCTCTCGGTGGCCATCACACGTGAAGCATACTGATGTGTTTGCTGCTATGATCATTCAGGAGCTTAAGATCAAGGTTTCTTGTGGAGTCATGAGACATAATTGAGTAGCTTTGCCCTTGGCTTCTTTTTGGTAGCATTTTTCATGTATGTCTTGGTAATTAGTCTTCAGGGGCACTCTTGATTTGTGTATACTGCACTTGCTTTGATATGTTTTGCTTTAAAAAAAAACCGCTAAAGATCATTTGACCACTGCAAATTCCGGTTAGCAAGCAACTTACTAAAGACACAATACATTAAGGGCTCTTATATTTGACCCATATTATGTTTTATTTACAGTGCAATTAAATTGATGTATTTTGGTTAAAGGAAGATGATGAAATGTTCAAGATCTGGCCAAAACAAATGCTTCAGACACAAAGCATTAAAGGTTTTTTGTTGCATATACACTTTAAGTATAGTCTTTGTTATATATACACCGCATAAGTTTTGGTTAAATGGCCCAAATCATAGAAAACATCATGATTTTTTTTCTCACTGTTTAAATAAACAATTTTAAGTAGTATGCAAATACTTTTAACTTTTCAAAATGTTACGTTCACTTCCAAGTTCATACAGGTTCATACAGGTTCCAAGTTCATACACAAAAAAGTTGAATTTTTGTGATGTCATAAAAACCCAGTAAACTTACATATATCAGGCTGTTTGGCCTAAAGCAGTTTAATTATAGGGGGTGTTCTGGTCCAGAATGATTTTTGACCATATACAGAGCAGCCAATCAGAAGAGAGTTCATTTACATATATCAATCCTAAAGGGACAGTATAAAAAAATGAATGTTTTAATTGTAAACGATAAAAAGAGGTTGGAAGTGGTCGTGTAAAAATTAATTACGACCGTTTTTGCTATATTGTTGGAAAAAATAAATACAATATAAAAAAGCTAAAATAATTAGATGTTTACATTTCACTGGGGCAAATTCAGGTTAACAAGCAGCTTCCTAAAAACACAAGCCATTAAAACCTCTTGTCACAAACCCACGCTAAGTATAGTTCTACTTTAAGGAACCTCTGTGGATCCTCAATTGGTGGTAATGAGGGTGAGTGTCATTCTCTGTAGGTGAAATCTCACCAGCCACCTACAGCTGCACCTCCCAAAGAGCCACGAAGGATGCAGGACCATCGCAGCAGCTCCATTTCCTCTGATATGCGGTCCACTAAACGGCTCGTAGCTCCCTTTGAGTGAGATGCAGCCAACAGCCATTCCCTTTGTATTCACTCTCGTGTCTGACAGAGGCTGATCAATGAGAATGTGGAATCAGATGGCTCTGATTTGAACGCTGTCCAAGCCGAGCAGGGATGAGAGAAGAGTGCCGTACTTACTGACAGATGCTCTCCCCACCACCACAAACCACAACCACAGCCGCCTCATTTCATCCAGCCGCAGCATGAGCCTTCAGAAATTGGGCATATCAAAAGTTTTCTTGGCTCCCCCCCGCAGTCTGTCTTTCACTCGCTTCTCTTTTGGTCAAATCTAGATAAAGGCCAAACTGTCTTGTATTGTCTTTTTTGAAATGAGAGCTGTACCTTTTGGAGAGGTCTGATGCATCCAGACAAATTCAATTCCAGCCCACGGCACAGCTTTTTTTTTCCATCAGCGCGCTTCCCCCTCATAACTCCTACAGGATATATTTCATTCCAATCTTTTCTATTCATTTGGCTCATGCAAAGGCTTCATATTGGGCCCTGGTGGGTATTTGTGACACAAAGCCCAAACATCGGCAAGGTAATTAAGGACTATGAAGCAAATGAGAAAAAGGACTTGTTTAGCAATCTGCCTGCATTTTATAAGTTCCTAAATAATTCTTGGCTTGAGTACAATAGACATCTTTGATTTGTATATGAGTTTAACAGGAAAAGGAAGACCAGGTCTGGCACAGGTGCTGCTCTAGGAGAAACAAAATTGTGCTGCCTCAGCAGATTTGCAACTTCACAACTAAGAAGCAGCAACAAACAAAAGCCAATGTTCTGCCTATACTGACAAATTACATATAGTAGCACTGCTGCACCCACACTTTGTCACACAGCACTTGTTTAGCAAGATAAGTGTATTTATACCGTATATCTAAGCTAGTAGCCAGTTTGAGCCTTGCAAGACTTTCAGTGCAAGATTCAGTACACAGATAGCACTCTAAACATGGCCCTGCTACCAAATACAACACTTTAATTTAAACATGTTAATCAGATATTTTCATTGTTTGTATGAATGACACTTTGCTGTGAATATGAATAACTACATGCTATTAATGTGACTTCACTCCAAACCACTATTTGTGTTAATTAGTAGATTTATTCACCTATAGTATTTATATCCACCCCTCTTACTGACCCCAGAGTTTTTTTATTTGATGCATAAGTATAAGCAATTTCCTCCAGTCAATAAAATGTTCTGATTCTGATTCTGACTTTATACTTTGAGGAAATGAATAATTCCACACACCACAGAAAGCTACAGCTTTGGATGAAGTTTTGGCCGTTGCCTATATTCACATTTACTGGTGAATGCTGGTATTTAGGAGCAGGTTTTAGTGAAGTGTGCGGGTGGTGTTACAGATGGCCTGAGTGAAGACTGCCATGTTCAGTCACTCACAGACGACTTCTGCAATCACATTCCTCAAAGTTAAAAATTGGTACATTTTCCACCCTTCTTCAAGTGCTGCTCTAGATAAGGGCCTAATTTGTCTTTACAGACATGTCGACTCAGTGGGTGACCATGCCTGAGGTTCTTCCTTCTTCTCCCTTCAGCAAGTATGACAAAGTTGAAGTAACAAAGTAATTGGTGGAACTAAACTCCTCTGCTTTTAGGAAAACTGCCATTTTTCATGGACTTGGAGAAAACATTTAGCTTTTTTCCAATTGTGAGTGAAGTTAGCTGAGTGTGTTTCACACAATGTGTCAACTTGCCTTGTGTTTTGGTTTAAATCATTTAACTCCTTTTTGGAAGAATGCAGTGACACCCCATTCAGTCTCTGAACAATACCATGCATTTCTAAAACCCTTCTTTGATTGACTGTGTCTTCAGCTGGACTTTAAAGGATAAGGGTTCCAAAGAAACAGCACTGACACACTTGCTTGTAGGCAAAAAAGTTGGTGAAAAAGTTTTGTTTCCTCAATTTTGTTGCCGTTGTGAGTGAAAGCTTTGTTTCAAACAAAGCAGCAAGGTTTCGAACAACCGTGTCAGGTTTCCATGTGCTTTGGTTTAAATCATTTTAACTCCTTATTGGGAGGTTCCGTATCTAAAAAAAGCTTTTTGTTAACCTTCTCTAAATGACTGTATCTTCAAGTGGACTTTAGAGGATGACTGTTCTAAAAAAACACAGCACTAACACACTTCAGAAAAGAGTGAGGTAAGCAAAAATATAGTGGATGCTATTATGAGTGAGGTCAGCAAGAATATTCTGGATGCTAGTGTCCATTTTTGTCCCCTTCCACCAATTATGAAGAAACCTAAGGTTGCTAAACAAAAAAACACATAAGGGACACTATTGAGTACACTGTGGTGGCATGCTGTACTCTCTCCAGGCCTCTGAAAACACCTTTTTGTGTTCATGTTAATACGATTTTGGAACAAGATTTTTTTAAGTGTTGGAACAGGCGTATTTAAGTTTACCAGGTGGAATGTAGTCATCATTTAATGAGCAGTTAAATAACTAACATTTTTTTATAGAGAATCCATAGTTACAATGTAAGAATCAGCAGTTTTTGGTGAGTTAATAGTTACTCTAATCATTAGTTCACTATTACCTATTAAGCAGAACTCATTCATAGATAATAGTAGTGGTTTAGATAATAAAGTACTACTTATTGCTCCTGGATAGTTGCCAATTAACTATGAAACAGTGTTATAGCCTAAAAAAGTGTTACCAGCCCAAGGTCTCAGAGTTTTCCTCCACCTTTACTCGTTCTTTTTTCCTCATTTCACAGTTCCATTATTGCATTCTTCTTTCTTCAAAATCGTAGCTTGTAACCACAGATGAATGGTGGAATGGCCCACTCTTCAGGATAATCAGGCCACTTCTGAGGCTAATTTGCATGAAAATTGTAAAAATGTATAAAGGTGGTTTTAGTAATTATCCTCCCAGATTATCCTGCGCATGGGGTGTGTATTACCCAGCCTGTCTATACCTATCTGTACACCTCCAATCTACTGTCAGTCCGGTAGTGAGGGGTGGACATGTTTCTATAGCGTAAAAGACAATGTTGACGCCATGCATGAACGACTGCCAGACAATAAGAGCTAAACCCAACAGAGCTTGTCAGCATGTACAGAAGTTACAGAAGTCCACTGAGGGCTAGATAGACTACAGAGAAGTTGGATGTACTTGTTAAGTTGTGGCATATAAGTCTATATAAGTCCATAAAATGTCAAACAGTCCACTTGGCATTTTCTGTTCAAAAAAACACTCCACACTTGCAATGTAGGCCAGGTAAGGGACTTCAAGGAAATGTAATTTTGGACAATTTGAATTGGTCCATTCATCACGAAATTTGAATACAATGTAAAGGGCAGCTGGCATTCTCTGATTTCCTCTTAAATTGTGAGATACAAGATTTCATCAGTAATGTTAAAGGTTTGGTCTCGACAAGGTAATGGTTCTTTCAACTCTCCACTGGAAGATTGTTCACGCAATCCAATGTGAATCAAATTCTTTCTGGCACCTTTATATATTTTTTTAGAAATATAGAAAAATTAAAAGAAGTTAAAAGTAATCATTACTCTGCGGCCCAATGCTGCTTGTGTCCTGGCGATTTTCCTTCAGTGTCCAATGTTACTGCTTTTTAAAAAGGAGACACAAAACACTAGTTGGAGTTTCAGTGAGAGCCAGTGATTCTCAATGTCATCTGTTTAGTGGTTCAAGACTGACACTGTAAACAACTCTGTGACTTTTCTAATTCGAATATTGTCTAATGCACAACCTCACGTCTGCATTTCCTCCGTAAATACTCGAGTGGTTTAAATATTGCTCTGTCTGTGATCCTGTACTTTAAAAGAATTCGGCATGACATTGTTTCTCAAGCGATGCAGGCTACAAAGGCACTTCTTGACTTCGAAGGACGCGATGAAGACTTTTGCCAGCAGCATTGAAAGTTTTCACTGTCATTATCCATCTGTCAGCACTAGCACTCCAAAAATAAATTAGTCTTTAATGAACCTACATTCACACCTTCCCACACGGTTGTCCCTTTTATTCCCAGTGTCTTTTGCATCAGGCAGCCCACAGCGGATTGTTTTTTTTCCCCTAAGTGAAAGAAAAGTGCTGTTTGCGCTTCAGTCAGTCCAGTAATGCTTGTAGATGCGGTTTTGGAAATGCCAGCGGCACATCAGGCCTGTACAGCCTTAGAGCGCAGGCAGGGGGAAGTTATTATTGGCTGTCACCCACTGCTCATCAATGTTAGCTTGGGGTTTGAGGCTAGGAGTGACAATGCCATGCATTTAAATAATGGTTTGACCAAACATGCTGGCCTGGCTCACAATGAATGGAAGTTAATATCCACTCAAAGCACATTTTTTTAAGTTTTCTCTGGTGGCTTTCAATAAAAGGTCGTTGCCACGTGAAAAACTGAAGTGTCCCCGTGACTAAACACAGAGCCCCTGGTCTGTTTGAGAATGGAGATCGATAGATTGGGCCTCATCATCCCCCTGTCATCGCAGAGTCGATGCTCTGAAGGGAGTCATATTATCATCTTTTTATGGAAACAATTCAGATAAACTTTTTTTTATTAGTTTTGTTCGACTCTCTGTCTCGCCCTGGCACGTTGCCATGGATACGTGTGAGCTGTGAAAAGCCTCTTTTCCTGTTCATTGTTAGCATGCCAGGCTCTTAACTGTAATCACACCTTCAAGACAGGAACATGTAACCTATAATAATGTTGAGATGTGGTTCTAGCTCCACCAGAGATCGGAATGGCTTATAAACCGCCTCTTGATCTCCTGAAACAGTAGATGTTTTCACAGCTTGAATACATCTCAGACTACTAATGAATGACTAATTGACTTTATTTAATCAGTGGTTAATGCACTTTAAGAATGAGAGGCATTATTATATAATGATATTGCTTGGCGGTATATGCTGTAATCCCAGGTAATGCTCAGTGTAGGCCGTAAGTAATTAGACTTCACAAAGCAGACTATCAGCTTTAATATAAGGTTTTAATATACACACATATGGACACACACACATTTATACATTTTACTTTTTTGGTCAGAGATATAGGCATTGATTCTATAGGACCTCTCAAGGTAAGCTGTGGTATTTGACACCAAGACATTAGAAGCAGATCTAGGTCCTGTGAGGTGGGCACTGCATAGATTGGACTAGTTTGTCCAGCACATCCCACAGAAGCTCATGCAGATTGAGCTCTGGAGAAATTTTAGCAGTCATGCAAAATTACTTTTAGTGAATAAAATTTACATTCAAAATGCTGCCGTTACGACCCCATGGTTCAAGATTACAACACCAAATTTCAAGATTACTTTAAAAAAAAGTAATCCTGAATATAATATAAGATTTCTGCATAACTTAATTAACAAATAAAAAAAATAGAGTAGCATAAAACTGCTTTATTATGTCCGATAGCATTACTGATACCACAACCTTGCGTATCTGCTGATACCTGTCCAATACTGTCTTTTCCTTAAACAACTAAGCTGTTAGTAATACCTCTGTCTGGTTGCATGTTGAATCCAAAAGTGCTCCCTACATCCTCTAGTCTGTATTATGTAAGTTGTAAATTTTGGTTTCTACAGAGTGTAGCCCATTTAGTTCATTATGGAGTTCTGCACACATGGCTGAATCGCCAGTGGCTTGTTGTTGGACATATTATACACTGTCTGTGTGCTGGAGCCTGTATTTTAATTCCTACACAGCTAAGTATATAGGGAGTAGGGAGCCATATGCGGCTCCCCTGTGTTACTCGTGTTCTGACACATGTCTCCTTACGGCATTGTGCTCAAAGTTTAGTTAAGAATGTGACTGTGTATTGGAGAGGTACATTCCTAAACAAAATAATGATTTAATGTGAAGTGCACAGTTCTAGAGAAATGTGGGTATTAGAGTATTGTTAGTAACCAGCTTTCATTTCCTCTAAAAGATGCCTCACCAAAAGTTAAAGGAAATCAGATGTCAGATGCTTGACATATTGTTTTATGATAGTTTTAAGAAGGGTTTAGTTCCAAACTATCCTTTTACTAAATTTAGTTTCATCACTAATCTGTAAGCCATGTACCTCAAATTGAACTTAAATTCTGAACATACTTCATCATGATGTAAACGTGTTCAGGACCGGTGCCATGACAACCTGGACAAACATCTGATCAGATGGAGGTGATTTAGTGAATACGTTAAAACTACTTCATGTTGAGCGACCAGACTGAACCTCGCTGGTCCTCTATCACCACCTCTGTAAAGAATTATGATTCAGTAAGTTTCTCTACAGTGCACATTTCACATCAAACCATGACTTTGTTTACATCTTAACAAATGCATTACACAGAAATTTGAAGAATAAGAGGAATTTCCCTCTATATCTGCGCTGTAGCCTCATAGTCTTTGCTTCATTTCATCTGTATCTGATTCAGACTGCTATGCACGTATGGATGTTGAAATCAGCGTTGCGATCTGTTTTTGCCTTCGTATTCGTATAGTTTATTATAAGTGGAGCGCTCCCTGGCTTTTTATATTAAACACTCATTGGTACAAGCTGTGCCTATGGAGTTTCTTGTCTAATTTCAAGAAGTACAAAAAGAAAACATAGAGAGTGTCCTTGAACATCGCATTTGTATTCATAAACATGCGGCAATGCCTTGGTCTCAGAAATCTTAGTGCCTGAAGTGTCTCTCTGAGTTTGAGCTTGACCTCTCTGAAGCCTCGTCATGGGGTCAGAGTAAATGATAATTCACACATATTGGACTCAACACTGTGTTTCATGGAGCACTTCTGCAGCATATAATTGAATAGTGCATACAGGCATGATGGAATTTAGAACTTCTGGTCCAGTAAACTTAAATATGATGCTGCTAAATTAATATTGCATTGAATTTCATTTTATTTCACTTCATTTAATATATTGCTCCAATTCGAGGGAGTTGATTGTCAGACCAGCCACATACACAAGTACACAGAGGGTTAAAATACTTCTCACTGTAGATTTCATTGCCCACATAATGTATTCTGACAAGAAATGAAAGGGCAATCCTATTTTTAAATAATAATGTTTGTGTGTGACTAATGATTTTGAAAAGTGTGTGTTTGTGTGTGTGGGGGAGGGGGGAGAAAAATTTTGAAAAGGGGGGGGGTGGCGAACCCCCCCCCCCCCCCCCCACTGTAATGCTAAAAGAAACAGAACGTTTGTCATTAGGTGATTCCTTGGCTTCCAGCCTCTCTGTGTTGTTAATGTATGTGTGTTGTGTGTTGTGTCAACTCTGGGCGGTGTGCTTGGGGGTCTGTGAATGGATGCCTGCTGCTGGTGTTCAGCTCCACTGGACCGAATCATGAGAAATACCAAGATTAGAGCCCTGTGAATTGTTTAAAGAAGGTTCACACATGTTCACAGTGGAGAGCCAGTTAAGGGCGAACACTGCCCTTTTAAACCAGAAGAAGGGTGTGATTGCCTGCATGAATGGCAAAGGCCATGGCGGAGTATTCTGTCTTAAACAGCACTGATAACAGACCAGTGTTCAGACAAAGCCAGAATTTGGTTTATCCAACCTATAAGTCCTGCAGCTTGATGGGAAAGGAGCCCCAGTGTCAAGACGTGCAATCGGATGGGAAAAGTGCTGCAGGCGGTACATGGTTCTCCGAATCCTCTTCAGGGGCAGACAGGCCTGTCATTACACTTCCATTAAGAAATACATCTCACAGCTGTCGAATGCCATCAGTGGCGCACGCTAGAATCCTCCACTGCGCAAATCAGATATCAGCTCAAACAGCGTTTCTGACCGTCAGGCACTCTGAAGTCGACCATCCACCATTGCTTTTTTTTTTTTTTACCCCCAGCTTCAATTACAAACTACAAAACTACCCCCGGAGTGAGGGGGAATTTATTTTGGCAGACGATTAACACACACGCTTTGTTATGATTGAATAGGTTTGATTATAATGATTTTTTGGGAGACAACCTCAGGGGCATGGATTATCCTCTAAGCAGGCCCTGTGTGAAATCTTCTCAGCAGTAAAACCTATTTGATTATGCGCCGTGGCTTGCAGAAACGAGTCTGCTTTTTTACCCACTAAGCTTAGTAGTAACGGCTCCTGGCATTTACGGCTCATTCATTCGCTTTACGGTGTACATTCCAGATATTTGCATTGTTGCCTCACGTTGTGGCTTTTAATAAGATAATTAGTTCTGGTTTGGCAGAGTGAGTGGGCTAAAGGGTTGATCACACTGAGAGACAGAGAGTGAGGCCTGAGTGATTAGTGAGGATCAGGAGGTTATGAGATTTATGTGCTCAAGATTGTAGATTGTGTATAATCTGGCTTTGTTCCGACCGTCGCACAGGAAAACCTTTTTTGAGGTGTTTGAAGTTCTCAAGATGAAACTGAATGTCAGAGCTGGTGCCATGCCCTAAAGCCAGACATTTACATGGAAGTAATCTCATTGCTCTGTGAGAGAGCGTGTCCTCTCTGCTTCACCGTCAGTATGAGGACCATCTCAAATGAAAAGGTGATGTGGCAAAGGCGCAGTGCAGGAGACCGTGACTATTGTCCCTATTTCACCAATGCAAGTGGAGGAATAACAAAAATTCCTCTTATCAGCACAGCTCTGTTATAAGTTCAAATATACATATAATATAAAAAAAATACATATATATTAATGCAAGCAAACAAGCACTAAAAGTATCAAGATTTATGAGCTGGTGAAGAGAACACAGGTTTGGTTCCAGATTCCTCCTCGGTTCCTCCAGCCGTTGTTTGGATTGTGAAACCCCATCAGCAGCTCCTGATTTCATTTAATGAAGGACTAATTGAGTCTAACCAGGTTTCTGATGGAAACTACAGTAACACTGGACTTCCACAAGGAACGCATTGACACACTGTACATAAAATCCCTGTTTACTTTAAAATATTAAATATGTATTTTTTTTCATTTTAGTTTGTAAATTTAGTAATATTAATGGGTAAAAGCACTCACTTCTCATCTAAACAGTGTTTAAATATTATTTTCACAGGTTACTATGTTCTTTTTCCTCACACTAATTCTTCGTTCAGTCTGGAGATTAGTCGTTCAGATGCTATGGTTTGTTGCTGTCTCATAACTTCAACTATAATATGTGCTGGAAATTCCATTTAAACGTAATTATTATAGCTCATTCTCGCATGCACACAGTTTTCGAATCTGGCTGAGGTAATTACACTATACGTGCTCTGCAATGTGCAATATGAAAAGCAGTTCCTCTGCTGTCTGTTGGCACGTGTTATGCGCTGTGACTGCAAAGGATATGAAGACACTGAGGACGTGCCCACCAAAATCAGGAAAGAGATGATAGATTTGTTACAGAGGAAAAGAGAGAGAGACAGACAGACAGACAGGTCAGAAGCCCTCTCTGCCTGTAAGAGCTCTCTCAGACTGCCTGCTCCGTGTTAGGCTTTGAAATCTGCGGGCCTTGAAGTGGAGAGTTAGTGTTGGGACAGCTGCTTCTGACATGTACATTAGCAAAGGTGCTCTTTGATGAGAGGTGAGTTCAGTCGAGCTCATCCCTCACCTGCAGTCTGACTCATTTTGTGTCCCAGCTGCAGGGCCAGGTGGCTGAAAAAAAGGGGCTCACAAAACCTTGGATGTGGATACAACTACCAGAAACCCTGCATTCTGCTAGTGGGTGTTTCTTGTTAACAAAAACTAGATGGAAAAAACTGTTGGTGGGATTTGATTTTGATACATTATTCATAAAATGCAGAGGTTATTTGTGTTCTTCGATAACCTCTGATCTAACTTTAGTCAGAGGGCTTTATTGGTTCATATGTAGGGGTGTAATGTGCTTCAAAATGTAATATAATGATTACGATAAATTACGATATTTGATGTTACTTTGTTCATAGTGTTAAACCAAAGCCAGTCAACAACTCACATTAAGGTTAAATATCACTCCCCCAGCTCTAGTTTCGTTACTAATTTGTACCAGAACTGAACACAGCCACTATTTTTCCTTTATTTTAAATTTCATAAATATTTAGAGAATGTTGTTTTCAGTCTTACTTTGTTGAATATATCTTGAGTGTATCAAACTGTGAGCCCTGAGGCATCGAACCAAATAACGAGCCGACTGTATAGATACCCACCTATCAATTCGCATTCCATCTAGTGATTAGACCCACTTTGTTTCTCATTTATTGCATCTGTTGTGCTACTGTTTTTTTACCTGTTGTCAGGGCGGCTTTCACTTTGGAGTCTTGGTTTCTCTCAAGGGTTCTTTCTCTTGCACATAGGTCACTATGTGACTGATCCCGTATTTCTGTAAAGCACCTGGTGTAAAAAGCACTATATAAGTGCATTAAAATCAAATAAAGTTTCAGGTTGAGTGAAACGAAGGGACATACATTTTAGACTTATTATAATATTAGCTAATTGAGGTTTAAAATGATCAAATGTAAAATGTCACTTTTGTTCTATGCAAACAGTTTGCCTTAAATTATTTTGAATGTAAGGCAAATTGTTTAGAATAAATCCCATAAATCCTATTTTCCAACGCGAAGTCTGTCTCAGCTGGTGGAAAGTGCAAGTCGAGTTAAAGAGATCTTCCAAATGTCTGAAGATAAACTGCTCCATTTGAATTCTTTTGGACCATTTTTAACGTAGTGAATGCAACAGTGCTGAATAGATAAATATTAATTATGCTTTTCCAGGAGCAGATTACTTTTTTTGGTCAGCTTCTGTGGCCATTTTTGTAACGCGTGCATTGCTGGCTCGTTGCTTGGAAGCGGTGCTGATGCTGCTGTCAGACGGAGAAATGCCGGTCACGTCAGTGTATGATTGGAGAGGTGAACTTGAGAGTCGTTCATCACAGGCCAGCTGGGTAAAATCAACATCATCAACAGGATCGATTGAGTGTACGGCTCCTGCAGGAACAGAGCAAACCACAGGATACTGGATGCTGTGACCAAGCAGTTGTCAACACCGAGGTGCCCATTTACGGGGTACATTTTACCTTTCAGTCAAAGATTCTGTATTTGTCACATACACAGTTATACAAGTAGAAGTGAAAAGAGTGCTTGGAATGTCTATGAGACTTTTCAGTATACTTACAATAAACCATAGAGAAAATGAAAGGCTAGAACTAAATAATAAAATAAATATGTGGAAAGTAAATGTAACAGAAAAGACTATGTACTGTAAAGTGCACTGTGGCAGTTGCTGTTGATGTAAATAGACATTAATAACAGATGCCAGGTGAGCTACAGTGAAGTAGCGAGCTCACTTTGTACCTTCCATTATATCACAGTCACTTGACTGCAAAGTGTGGTGTCAATCAAACAGTCGTGCAGTGTTTCTAGCATCACTTAGAATAGACTTCAATCAGTGTGCAGCAGTGTTGGATGTATGTAGTGTTATACTTTTTTGGCCTTTTAACAAGCTTGAAATTCAGAGGATCTGGTGGGAATTTGATGGAAGAACACACAAAGGGCAAAACTACTATAGAAAACTATTATAAAAACCCAGAGATCCTAGGATGGTTATGGCACAGTCTACAGAACGCTAACATGACCTCAAAAGGTCTGTGAGCAAAATCAGTGACGTTAGTGACTTTACTTTATGTGGCAGGATAGTTCTTCACAAAACTGGTTATCCTATCACACACAATTATCTCAAAAGCGTTCCATGAATAGAGTAAAAGTGGAAACCCTCAGTGTTCAGCCACCATTGTCTATGAAAAAAAAGAAACACCACTGTGGTTCAAAACAGTGGCCGCCATTAAAATAAGACGGTGAGAACCATGCCAGCAAAGTGATGGGGATTAACCAAGCATAACAGAATCCGAACCAGAAAACATTATTGATCCCAGAGGAAATTGCTTATGCTGAGACTGCACAGACAAACAGAGACAGAACAATATAAAATACAGTATAAAGGCAAAATAAAACTCTAAATGCAGTATGCTATTTATACAAGATACATGATGATATTAATAATATGATATAATAGTCATCATAAAAACAACAATAACATTAATACTACTACTACTAATAATAATAACAATAATTATATATAATTGTAAAAAAAATTGTATGCAGTTTGTCGTCTCAGAATAGGTGACAAGAGCTGAACTCCATGTATGGTGCAAGAAAATACAACCCCAGTGAGCTCTAAAGCATCAAACTGGAGTGATACTTGTTATACAAAATCCAGATGTCGGAATAAAACATTGGAGCAAGCAGTGTGTATCCATGGAGCTATTCTTTCTGTCGTCAACAGGGCTTGTAACTGTGGTGGCAGTGGGCTAGTGTGGGAAATGTCAAGGTAAAAGTGAACTTTGTCATCTCAGCCATATACAAGTATACAGAGAGACGGCATGCCAAAGTTTTCTGTAGAAAATGAAATCATGGGTAAACTCATATCTAGTCATTATGTCAAACATTTCTCATTACAAGATTGTAAGCTTATTAGCTTATTCTAGCTATATAACTTATTTCTAGATGAAACTCTTTTCATTGACAGATAATTTTACTAAGGGAGTAAGACTTTACTGTTGCATAACACTGAAATACATTCATGACAGTGCCGCTATGTGTTGACATGTAATGTCGTTTAGTGTAAAAGACATAATAAGACATCTACCATGACACGTTTATAGCACGGACATGTCAGTGTTATGGAACAGAGTCGAAAATTTGTGTATTTAAAAATAGCATTGAAATATGTGGGGAAAAAAACTTCATGCATCAAGCAATGGTTCAGTTCCCAAGACCGCTAAGCACCTCTGAGGTACCCTGATCAAGGAACCATCCCCACACAGTGCTCCCCGGGTGCTGTGTTCCTGGCTGCCCGCTGCTTCGCTTGGTGAATGGGTTAAATGCAGAGGAAGAATTTCGTGCTGTTCACACTGTGTGCTGTACGGTGTGTTCACGTATGACAGAATGGGCACTTCCACATATAAATAGACAGTGTCGCGGTGTAACAGCAATGTGAGTGAGATGAATCTTAGTCTACAAGAATGAAAATATCACTACATATATTATTGCACATGACAGTGAATGTTCTAATTAGCAAAAATGGTACTAGATTGGTGTAGCTAATAAACTGACAGCTCAGTGTTTGGCTGAACTTAACCTTCCTGAACTGAAAAGCCTGACCATACTGTCCTAGCCTTGCTGTGCTGAAAAGCCACGGCCTGGAGCGGTCAATATGCTTTCATTTTGCAGAGTCACACAGCAGTGATGAGCGAGTGTGCTTATTGTTAGTTTTTCGTCCCTCTGCATTTCTTTCCAATGACCTTGCCACTTAACCCCCGCTTAAGTAGAGTTGGAAAGCTCTCTTTTCTTTCTTTCTTCCTCTCGGTAAGTGGCAGTTTCAGGCCATTGTGACGTGTTGTAATCAAGTTTGCGAGGGTGGGCTTGATTGAGAAGGAGCTCTTTAGGGTGTATTTGCCGTCTAACCACCCACATCAGCTGCTGTCTCTTCTTCAGAGTCCTCCGAGACGGAGAGAGAGGACTCATCGCGCTCTCGACATTGTAATGCTCAAATTTGCACCTTTGATTGGTCGTTTTATGTAATGGAAAACACATATTTACTGTGATAGGAATCACGTCTGGTCTGTACAAATTGGAATTACTGTGAAAGCATTCTTCAGAGGCATTGTATACACAATGTTTAAAGAAGTGATGAAGGACAATACTGTCACTCAGAAAGACACGGTTGAAATGCTGAGTGCATGGGTCGTGATTTACAGCGAGCGTTAAGATGACAATGAAATGATAGAGTTGTCTGAGGAGCGGTTTGCCTGCGCCACATCTTCTAGCATCTGATGAGAGTTTCTTTACTTTCAAAGAAGGGATATCAATCTCTGAATGACCTGATATGATCTACTGTGCAGGACAAATTTGTCCCATTGGGCTATCTGTCACACACAGGGAGTGGGGGCGAGAGGTGCCTAGTCTAAAGATACAATATATTAAGATGACAAGAACACAGACTTCATATGAAGTCAGCAAGCCTCACCACAGTTTCACAGTCATGACAGACACAGTTCTACCCCTCTGAAGCCCACATAGCTCAGTTAAAATCAGACCACTGAACTGTAGTTACACAGCAAAGACCAGAAATCTTAAAAATCAACATCAAGCATCCTAAGCTTCAGGCCATGGGGGGAATATAAAATCTTTATGGACCAATTATATATTAACTTTGATGACAGAGGTAATTGCTTCAGCACAGCGTGTTTCAAGCAATTTTAGTAAAAGAACATTTTAGGTAATCCACAAATGACAATCATGATGCAGCAACATTTTGTAACACAGCAACTAAGCCTCTTTAATTTCTTCATCTCTATATTTATTTAAAAAAAAACCTTTGGGCACTATTGTACCCATGACTTCTTTACTTTTGCTTTAACATCTGACTTTTCTTTGAGGGGTGAAACGTACAGCTCTGCTTGTGCCATCCAACCCCGCCCGCTGTACAACGGCTGAGACGTACAGCTGTACATGCATCCTATGACCCCACCCCCATCCCTGTATGATGGCCAGGGCGTAGAGCTCTGCACGAAACCCCGTCCCCCCGGACAGCGATGCATTTACATTTATGGCATTTAGCAGACGCTTTTATCCAAAGTGACTTCCATTCCCTAACTACAGGGGGCAGTCTCCCTGGAGCAACTTAGGGTGAAGGGGTGAAGGGTCTTGCTCAGAGACCCAGTGGTGGTATGCTGAAGGTAGGATTCGAACCCATGACCTCTTGGTCCGGAGGCAAGTATCTAGTGTAGTGGATTAGCAATGGTTGCTAAGAAGCACTAATAAAATAAAGCAGTTTTAAACTGTGTCACGTGATCCGAAAGAGTCACTAGCCAGGTTGATCAAAACCATGCTATGGACCACATATGAGGGCTGTTTTCATCAGACTTTATGAGCTGTTGTTATTTCCATACAAATACCTTAGAACATTTCAAAACACTCAATATTAAGAGATTTGCTTCATTGTTTACTTTAGACACTGTCATAAAGCAGCTTTCCAGATTTTACATTCCCCTCCTATTTATTAACTCTGTGCTGCCGTTTGTCGTATTTGTCCCTTTACTGCTCTTCAGCTCCATTAAACGCACAGAAAGTGTTTCTCTTGAGTGACTTTCCAAGTTAAGCCACGTAATGCTTCAACACTACCCATCGCTTCCGGAAAGAGGTCAACAGGTTCCTTGTTCACAAATTACAGACCGTCTTGCCAAAGTTGTCTGCAAGAGATGAAAGTGCTAATTGCTTCAGTTAACATTCGGCCTCCCGTTCTCTGAGCGGGGTCTTCAGATAAGCTTATGGAGACAGAGCCACCACTGCGCCCTGGCCTATCGGGAAGAGTGGAAGTGTTCTCTGGATTGGCGCCAGAGAATGGCTCATTCAGTTTGGAGCCATATAGTGAGCGGTGCTGATAACACAGAGTGACTCCCTGGCACAAGTCTGAGAGGAGTGCTCCTCTTTAAAAGAGCTAAAACGAGTCTAGGACATGTTCATTAACAGTCATTCAAGTGCAAGGTAAAAGGTGGGACGCAGCAAAAGGAAATCAGTGCAAGGGGTTGTAATTTAGGGAAGACGCTTTAGAAGGATCTCATTCACACTCCTTTATCCCAATTAGTGCTCTCAAATCATACTCTTTGTTGCCCCTTCTGGCTGTAATCAACCATTTGTATGCTTGTGCTTCCAGAAGTCACAGCAGCTACGCCAACTGGAACTGTTTGTAGTTGCTAAAGGCACAAAGACAACAGACAGCATCAAAGAACATGTGCCTCTTCCGTTTTCGCCGGTCCATGGGCTAAGCTGCGGCTCAGAGATAGGAGATGTCATTCATGTTGCACTATCTCTGTCCATCCCCAGTGGCTTTGTGTGCATTTTATCACTATTGATTTGGATGTTAAGCTGTCTGCAGCTGGCTCTGTTTTCCCCTGCAGTCGCCGCAAGGCCGGGACCAGGGCATGTAATCAGGCGCTGGATGAAGAGGAGCACAGCATTCTTCAGCAGGGCTCGGGGGTGGCAGACACGCGCATCGACCCGTTTGGAGTAGTACGTGTTGAAGTGTTTTCTCTGCCAGGATAGAGAGCAATAATAGGAGCTGGAGTGCCTTCATGGGTAGCGAGGCAAAGCATATACAGTCAGGCCCAAAAGTCTGAGGCCACATTGAAAAAAATGTTTCATTTAACCCTGGAAATGAACAACAAAACTTTAAAGAATATTGAAATATCTGCACTATTTGTAAGCCACCATTGAAATTTAAGCATATGTGACCAAGTTAAGATCTTTGACACGACTGCCAACTTTTCAGTTCAGTTTGAAATAAGATTTTTTCATGCTGTGTTTGGGGTGGGGGTGCAGGGATGGTGTCTTGAAGCAGGATGGGGGTCAGGGTGGGTATCAATTGGCTTCTCCACCACAACACAGATGTAAATATTAAGATTCACAAGATTCTACTCTTCACTCAAGTTGTAATTAAACCCATTGTATTAAATGTAGAAAATTGCAAAATAGAAGCAATTCCACGACTCAGACTTTCGTACCTCAGTTGTTCAAACAAACTAGACCAGAGTTTTTTAATACTGAGCAAAGATTCCGCGGCACTGTAAGGTTTTAAGTATTACCTGATCCAATCACACAGGAACACTGAAGCAGTAGTTCAGTCAAAAAACTATAACTTCTGATTTAGTTATCAGCCAAAATGTGATAATTATATATATATGTGTGTGTGTGTGTGTGTGTGTGTGTGTGTGTGTGTGTGTGTGTGTGTGTGTCTGTATGTGTGCGTGTGCGCACGTATGTGTGCGTGTCTGTGTGTAAATCTTATATGTGAAGAAAAAACATGTATTAACTTTTGTGGAAATGTTTTTTCACACCTGCCTTGATGTATGTTGCATATAGCTGATAATTGGCTTTAATGATTGGTAATTATGACTCATTTTAATTTCACCCTGTAGTGTGTAAATGGTTGAAATGACAATGAAAACCTGCTTGACCACTTGACATCATAATTGAGTTTTATATGCAGCACAGATTTGTTTGTTGCAGAGCTTAACTGCTCCCCCTGTGAAAAAGATCACATGATATCCAGTTTGACTGGTCACATTTCCATAGATCTGATTTGAATCTGACCTGAATCCGATTCTGATTCTGACCTGGATCTGATTCTGATACTGACATTTCATGTGCCATTTTGTCATCTTGACTACAAAGAAACTGTTTTGCTCACTTCAGATATATGGAAAAATTTGAGCTTCCTCAAATAGGTGTGTGCTTCAAACTGAATCAAGTTATTAAATCAACTCAAATAGCCTGACTCAGGTGCTGTGTCACACTGTATAACATACTGTTATCTATAAAAAGTGCAATCTGCTTTTATTAACACAATAGCTAGGTTTGCACAGGCTTTATGCAAATTTTTCTAGTGATGAAGTGAGATTGTGCGAACCTGTTTCTATCAAGCTATTGCTGTAGGTGCAGCAAACATGCAGCTTCACTTCGATTTGTGTGTGTTAGTTTTGGAAGGCCTGAGTATGTGTGCATTCACTTGTTTGTTTGGGCGAGTGAAAGAGAGAGGGATAAAGCATGCTCTGCTGTGTTGTTTAACATGTCTAATGGTGTGTGTGTGTGTGTGTGTGTGCTGTTGCTATACTCAGATAACATGAAGAGGCCTCATTTTGTTCCAGCCTCATTGTGTTTCCCAGCACCTCACCCAGGCTCCTGGTGGTTGGAGGCTCGTCTCTGATCGGGTTTATATATAGATATGCATTAAGCGTCTCCAAAGCGACTGGGGTCTCGCCGCCCACGCTCAAACACGCAAAAAGGAGCGTCAAGCACCCGAGAGTGGCGATGACAACACGCATCCTCAGTGGCAGAAAGTGCTACCTAATCTGATTACTCTCTCTATCTCTCTGGTCGAGCACAAACCTTTTTTTTTCACAAGTGCAGAGATTATTTATAGACCACGGTCCACAATCAGCTGGGCTCTCCGCCATAACCAAACTAGACTTTTTTCAATAACTCTCGATTTTCAGAGCTGTGTATTAAAGCGTTTTAATATGTTTGGATAATAATACTTTTTGATAAAGCCAACAGATGTCCAAGCATTACTGGCCTCCAGATAATAGACTGGGGTTCAAATCCCTGACTGGTCAAACACATTACACTACACCAGTAAGAGTCCTTGGTCCAGACTTCTAACTCCATCTGTAACATGATTATTGACTGTTTGGGTAAGACTGTGCAACAAATGCATATGTGTAAAAAATACCCATCAGATGACTTAGAAGACTTCAAAGTAATGTCATTACATGTGATTTGATTTACATTCCACATTGTTGATAATTGGCTTTAATTGTGACACACTTTAATTTCACTCTGTACTGTGTAGAGGGCTGAAAAAAAAAGCCATGTGATCTGGCTTGACTACCCGAAATCCTAATTGAGTTATGTCCAATGAAGCACCAACGTTCTTGTTGTACTCTTCCAGCCCCTGACAAAAAATTGCATCAAATCCAGTCTGATTTGCATCTCCAGAGATTTAAAACCAAAAGTGTGCCTTGATCCTGATTAAAGACACTAGGATTTCATGATACTATTTGCCATTCTAACTGCAGAGATTCTGTTTTACATAGTTCAGACATGCTCAAAAAGTCATCTCAAATTGCCTGGTTCTGACACTGTGTAATATAAGATAAGATAAACCTTTATTAGTCCCACGAGTGGGAAATATACTGTATATTATATATATATGTTATATTGACAGAAGCGTAGGAGCTGTTGTGTGTTGTAAACTCATAAAGTCTGTTCTTTTCTCCTCAGATTGAGGATATAGTGACGCGAATCCAAGATGAGACTGAAGGAGTGCCCATCAGAACTGTCAAGAGCTTCATGTCGAAGATCCCAAGCGTGGTCACAGGTGAGCAGACCAAAAGGAAGTAACTTTGCTTTCTTTTTCTGAGTGCCAGAGTGAATAATTTTTTTTACGAGGGTGGAAAAGTGCAACTGAACATTAAGTTTAATGTAACATATTCTGTTAAATCTGCCCATTAATCTTAACCTGAAAGTATAACAACTAAAATGTCTGTAGATAATCTATAGAGGGGCCACTCAAAAATAAAGTGGGACTTATTCCTGAATCATTTGAACTAACATATACTGCCTCTGCTGATCTGAATGTTGATGGGACATAAATGTCATTATTGTTTATAGGTTACCATCGCTATCGTATTCTTGTCAATGGCTTTTTCGTAGGCCATCCATTCTTCCAAATTCATTCTCACAGGTTATCCACACTTTTATTGGCTATCCATTATTCCAGATACAATATATCTGGCTATCCACACCTCCCGATACCTTCTCATTGATAATCCAGTCTTCCAGACACACTCTTGCTGGCTGTCCATTAATATTCCACACCTCCAGATACACTCTCACTGGTTATTCATATTTCTGGATGCACTCTCATGGGCTGTTCACACTTCCAGGCACACTTTCACTGTCTGTCCACACATCTAGTTACACTCTTAATGTATATCCACACTTCCAGGTACAATGTCACAGGATATCCACACTTTGAGATACGCTCTTACTGGCTATAAACACTTCCAGAAACATTCTTACTGTCTATTAACACTTACAGATACACTCTTACTGTCTATTAACACTTACAGATACGCTCTTACTGTCTGTAAACACTTACAGATACGCTCTTACTGTCTGTAAACACTTACAAATACACCTTTACTGTCTATAAACACTTACAGATACGCTCTTACTGTCTGTAAACACTTACAAATACACTCTTACTGTCTATAAACACTTACAGATACGCTCTTACTGTCTATAAACACTTACAGATACACTCTTACTGGGTATAAACACTTACAAATACACTCTTACTGTCTATATACACTTACAGATACGCTCTTACTGTCTATGAACACTTATAGATGCACTCTTACTGTCTATAAACACTTACAGATACACTCTTACTGTCTATAAACACTTACAGATACACTTGTACTGTCTATAAACACTCACAAATACACCTTTACTGTCTATAAACACTTACAGATACACCACTACTGTCTATAAACACTTATAGATGCACTCTTACTGTCTATAAACACTTACAAATACACTGTTACTGTCTATAAACACTTACAAATACACTCTTACTGTCTATAAACACTTCCAGATGCACTTTTACTGTCTATACACACTTATAGATACAATCTTTCTGGCTATACACACTTCCAGATACACTCATTAACTATCCACACTTCCAGATAAAAGTCTTTTCTTTGGTGTTACATATGTAAAGGTTTTATCATCAACATTCAGACTCAGTTCTTTTGTAATGAGGAAATGTAAGTGTGTTTTATTTAAATCCATTTTGACTGAAATAACAAATTGGCAACTGGCAAGCCACATGTTGAAATCCATTTTAAAAAGTTTGTTTAAAAAAAAACAGAAAAAAAATAAAATGATGACGCAAACAGACCAAAATAGAGAACAGCTTTTCAAAAGAAATGCATAGAATTACTTACAAAAAGGCTCAAGGTATGATCCAGGCAATGTGGGTCAACACAAGGACAAGCACACAGGAATCCATTTAAATCTTCAAGGCACAGCAAAAAACAAGGCTGAACAATAAGATATCTACAGCAAAACAAAAGGAAAGCTGGGCAAGATTACAATGGGTGGGTGAATAAACTGAGAACAGAGGAGGAACATGATGCAATGGAGGCAATAGGAAGGGGTGTCTAAATATATACAGTCAAAAGTTTGGACACACCTCATTCAACGATTTCCTTTGTTTTTATTATTGGCTACATTGTAGATTAATATTGAAAACATGACATATTTCTCTGATGACAGCTTTGCACGCTCTTGGCATTTTCATGACTTGGAATCGACCTGGAATGGTATTTAATTAACAGGTGTTCTTCGTCTAGAGTTCATTAGTGGAATTTCTTGCCTTCTTAATGTGTCCACTACAGTTTTACTCTACATTATGGCAAGAACCACTTAAATTAGTAAAAAGAAACAACAGTCCATCATTACCTTATTACAAAACATATTCTGGTTTGTTTAACTCCTTTTTTGTTTTACTGCATAATTCAATGTGTTCCATCATTTTGCTTGTTTTCAATATTAATCTACAAAGTGGAAAATAATAAAAACAAAGAAAAACATTGAATACGAAGGCAGGTCCAAACTTTTGACTGGTAGTGTATCTAAGTATGTAAAAACTGTGATATGTATTAAAGTGTTACATGTTCACTCCGCTGATGGTGCTAAGATGCAGATATGAACGTATTTGTTTAAAGTTTGATACTCCAGAAGGAGACTTGCCTACACATGCTGTCAGATCATGTTAATCTGTCAGGAGTAATATTATGTCTTCTTGTTGTTACTCTGACTCTTTGTTACTCTGACTCTGCTCACATTGTGTAACTGAAAGTGATGGACATCCCTATTTTTTGACAAACACCAGGGACTGACATTGTCCAGTGGCTGATGAAGAATCTCTCCATTGAGGATCCAGGTAAGAGAATCCAGGTCATCCAGTGTTGCACTGATTGCTATGCTAGTGAAACAAACCCCCAGAACATATATTTCTGCCCTGGTTGTTATCTGGATGGAATATGTGATAACTGAGGGCTGCTGTTTCAGCGGAGGCCTTGCACATTGGAAGCCTGATTGCTGCTCAGGGCTACATCTTTCCCATCTCTGACCATGTGCTCACCCTGAAGGATGATGGGACATTTTACCGCTTCCAGGTAAACTCCAACCGTATTATTTAGTTTTGAATTTCAAAGTCTACAGGTCAATTTTACCATTCTTATTATGACGTATTTCTGAGTGAAGCACACTGGTTCTCCGCCTCAAACAAATTCACTAAACCTGGCAATTAACTGACGAAGTGAACCGGGTGTTTCTGAGCAGGGAAATCTCCAAAATGTGCTGGACCACGGCCCTCCAGGACTGGAGTTCGACACGCATGGTCTAAGCGATAGCTGAGCTTTCAGGCATGTTGAATTAATGAATGATTTGTTTAATCCAAATTTGTCCCAGTGTTTTGTCTTGGGGGGCATAAGAACGTTGTTTGGGCCAAAAAGCAGCAGTATGCATTTGAAGAATGTAGACTTCAAATTAAATTTCAAGGATGTTTTATAATATTACACTATAGCTTGGGCTCCCGAGCAGAGCAACTGTATTAGCATTGGTCCCTTCATCAGAATATTGCTAGTTCAATCCCCAGTGGTGCTGCAAGCTGTCCATGGCTGGAATTTTGATAGAGCATGATTGACATAAGTGAATAAGCCCTCCCCCTCCTCCCAACACTAGCAGTGCTAGCTGAGGATGTCTGTTATCTAACATAGTAGAATGGTAGAATTGGCAGTCAGCATTCTCACCCAAGTGCATTATGCTATTTAATGAACTGCGAATGTGGCAGTTCAGAAAGTGTGGCAGTTCTTCGTGTGAGAGAAGAGCCGCTGCATCTTCGTGTGTTTGCCTTCACAATCCCAGTGTTTGTGGAACTGTGTGATAGGGAGAGTCCTTGCTAGGGGGTATAATTGGAGACTACTAAATTGGGCAGAAAGTCATTAAATCATATTTTGTTAATAAAATCCTGCAATTGTGTTACTTTCAGTTGAGCCAAAACAAATATTCACACAGTTCAACTCTGGTCTGTGGGCAGTCCCATCTGGTTAAAAGTATAAAGTGACCATTCTTGTCATGTGTAAGTGCACCACAGCACAACAAATGGGGTGAAATTCTTTCTCTACATTTAGCCCTTAAGTGAGGCATCCATGAACACAGCGCCCGGAGAGCATTATGTAGGGATAGTACCGTGCTCAAGGGTACCTCAGTGGTGCCACTGGCAGTCCTGTGATTTGAACCCATGGCCTTACAATGACCATGGGTTATTACAATACAATGGGGTAAATTCCTAACCACCAGGCCACCAGCTGCTCTAGTTCTTTAGTTGATTTATTTCTATAATAAAAAAAAACATTTGATAAGCTTAAAGAGGTATTGAAAAGCAATCTAACAACCGAACATCCTTCTTTTCCTTTTCTTTGTAATTCTGAGTTTAAATTCAGCAGATTAGGCAGATTATAAACCTCCCAGGCAAGCAATTCCGCCAAATATAGCTACTTCAATTCTGCTTTCTGCATTTCTGGGGGCTAAATCAATAATATTATTTTCCATGATTACAGATGAGATGACATGGGGCAAATGAGTCTCTATCTCTCTCTGTGAATGTGAACCATGCGCACTCTTATCAGGGAGGTTTAGGCAAATAAATAAAAGATGCACAAAATGTACAGTCGTGGCCAAAAGTTTTGAGAATGACACAAATATTAGTTTTCACAAAGTTTGGTGCTAAACTGCTTTTAG
>JBBJLR010000160.1:3310248-3322216 GCA_037577145.1 Brachypetersius gabonensis
CCAGAGAGTGGGAGATGATGAATGACACCACACGCGTCTATTCACTGACCACCAACAGGACATTTTTGTTAATGTCTCGCGGCCGAAAACTTAGTTGTAACGCAAGCGTTACTGAATATGTAGCAAGTAAAATATTACTGAAAATTTATTAGTAATGCTTTACATTACTGCGTGAGAGCAAAAAGTAATACGTTACTGTAATACATTACTTTTGTAACGCATTACTCCCAACACTGAAGATAACTATATTATTTACTCTCTTAAAACACCAGGGAGCCTGTGCATACCTTCAAGTTTTATATGGTGGGTTTTATTCAAATGAGACACTTTCTGAAAATGTCAAGTTTAAAGAACCATCTTAATGTTTTAACTCTCAACTTGATGCCATTCTTAATACATCCACAGATCTCAAGCACTATATAGTGATCAGTAAACATAGATTACATCACTTCAAGTGGACATATTAAAATGTATTAACAGTAAAATTTAACTGTCTTATTCTATCAGATGTTCAGTTTTAACAGAACCCTACTACTAATCATGATAAATAAAAAGAAAAAAACACGTACATCTGATATGAATTGATTAACTGTAATAATCTTGGTTATAGCAAGCTTTTCATACCACCAAATCTTTCTCTTATCTTGGTTGGTGGTAAATACAAGAAAGTTTAAAGTACTTCAATCAATCAATCAATCAATCAATCAATCATATCAATGAATCATTTGCATAGATTTAATCAAAATTTAACTTTAAAAATCTAATTTAATCAAAACCTAAATTAAAAAGAAAGATTTTCACATGGTTCTCAAAAGTGTGTGCTGGGCTTGACAGCCAGGAATCTAATGCTTTCTCTTCAACTCAGGAAAGGCTGCTAAGTTGATTAGTCAAATCAGGGTTTGAAACCCCTGTTTTAGGTTAGAAAGAGAAAGATGTCTCTCTAACAGTAACTGTAATTTTAGGCTTAAAGCAATGTTTCAGACATTGGGCAATGTATTTATATCCACTGTCTTTTAGACATTAAACGCTTCAGATGTCTGGTTCCATTCACCACTACTGTGAATCATCTCATGAAGTTCTCTAGAATTGTACATTTAAAGTCAAATCACTTTGTGGCTCTAACCTTTTAGAACAATTGCTTAAAACCCATTGAAAAGTCCACAAGAAGTTTAAGTTAGAAGACGCTTCTCTTAAATTTGTCCTTGTGTGTGCTGCCCTCTAGTGTTGAACATGAGAAGCGCAACCAAATTAATGCAAAGCAAACACCGTCACTTAACTTTGAACTGTTTATTATAGTTCAAACAATGAAAACATCAAGGATCTGTTAACAACGTATGGAAGAAAACAATTAATTACAGAAACAGTAACTAAAGTGTAATTTCAAGAGAATCATCTGCTTGTTTATCTTTCCTCCAAATTCTAAGTTGTCCACATTTTTCCTGACTTGCCATGACATCTGATCAGAAGAGCTCCTGAAGCTCTTTGTTCACGAGGATCAATGTAGCCCGCGCTTGCCAGAACCAGATGAAATATTCAGCAGATCTGAGGATTTGTAGGATTTGCCTTGATAAATTGGCTCTGAAAATAGAGCCTCTAATGCATTATACAGACCGGAGGAGGGAAGAGGGATGACAAGCGAGAATATCCAGATGGAAATAGAGATGCTAATATATCATGAACAAAGCAATATAAAATGGAGCAAGCAGATGTTTCACTCTGTAAGGTGTAAAACTTTTAGCCCCCCACCCCCGACAATAGAGTGGAGGTTGCAACAGAACTTTTTGTGGGATGACTCATACCGTGGAATGTTTTGAACACAAATCAATTAGTCAAACACTTATAGAGAACGAGTGGAGATCTCTCCTGATCTGTTCGTTCTGATGCAAGCGACAACATGCGGGCTGAACAGTCATCTGTTTTCACATAACGATACAAATGGAAACATTTAAAAGATAAAGATTTAGGAGGAAAGATGGCAACAATCCAGGCGTTCTTGGCACAGGGAAGCACAGCTGGAATATCTATACGCAATACATACTACAGAACTAACCTAAATCATGATTGTCTGTGGAAGATATACACTGAGAAAAGCACAAAAGACAATTTGTTCCAGTCTTGACAAAGTTATAGTCGCTTTATAACAGCATTAAATACATTTCATTTGTTAAAACGTAACCAAATACTTCTTTTTGCTGTGTTTTATGATTGCATTCACGAGTGCTCTATAATCCAATGCTCTAAGTATCTATCTACGATCCTTTTTTTTAAACATTTTTCTTCTTCATTGTCATTCAGTGCAAGCCGAATAATAGATCTTTGTGAGAAATCCTGCATGGTGTACTATAGGTCTTAGCTTTCGTACTGAAATGATTTTCTGCTTTTTTTTGTTTAAATATACAGAAATGGAAAAATAGAAAGGCGATACACAAAGGATAATGACAGTTTTGTTCTCTTTTGCTCTGTACCTTAGGCAGAAGTGGCTATAGCCGCTACATACTGTGCAAAGATGTGATCTGTCCATCCTCATATTGCTTTCTTATGAGGGTTAGTAATAGTCTTTGTCATTGACTGTACAGAGAGAAGAAAGTACAGACGCCTGGTTTGAATGAGACGTGATAAAGGTGTATTGGATGTAAAAAAATAGCTTGTATTCCATCAGTTTTGCATCACACTCCCGGGGCTTTTTGGTTGTATGTTAGTCTGAGTTAGACAGTGAAGACTGTCCTATGGATGTGTCTTGATGACCGGTGTCCTTCTGCTTTACTGAAGATACAGCATGGTGTGTGTAGCCCTGCTTCTGGAGTTTGCGAGGTAGACGGCAGATTGCTTGGTCGTTTGACTGAAGCGGCTGGTTGTGTTAATTTGTGCTGTGTAGATTTGTTAACGTTACAGAGGTAGACGCTCCCTGTGCCACTTCAAACTGGAGCGTGGACAGAGACAGGTGTACCGGTGTCCTGACCCGGCTCCATGCTGATGTGTGCTGCGTGTGCTTGTGAGGCTGTGAGGGATATGGAAGAAGTAGACTCCTCTAAGTCATAGACGGTTCTCCAAAAGCAGATGCTTTGTCTTTTAGTAGGTCCAGACAAAGATGACAACTCCAGCTGCCTGCAAATGCATTGAAAGACAGACTGAATTCCCATGCAAACGCTCATTCACCAGACATTGGCCACTTTATCAAAAACTCCTACTGGCTGAAGACTCTGTGTAGCCCATCTATCAATAGACAGAGACCACCGTAAGACCACAGCAGACTATTTCAAATTTGGATAGTTCCATTACATTACCTTCATTTGGCAGGCACTTTTATCCAAAGCCACTTACAATCTGAGGAAACATTTAAGTTTCAGGACAGTGTGAGAACCAGAGGTGAGTTCTAAGTGCTAAGTGCTGTCAGTAGGGATTAGTGCAAGAAGAGAGGAGATGCTCTCTGAATAGAGTTTTCAGCAGGTTTTTGTCTTCAGGGATTCTGCTGTTCTGTATGTTAGATGTTTCCAATAAATTGGCCAATAAGAGTAGCTACAAAGTAGGCACAGTAAAGACGTGGCAATTCAGAGTGTGTATCAAAATACAGTTTACAGAACAGTTTGTTGTAAAACATTGTATAGGACTGTACAATTAAAATGATATCCTCAAATGCAACATCACGCAAAGATCTTCTTTCAGTGGCACAAATAAATGGAAGAGACATTGTACACACAGACACAGACTCATATAAATACTTTTTTTGTATTGCCCACTTTGCAGCTGCAACAATGCCAGTTTCTCAGCCATGGGACTGATAAAGGGTTATCTTATCAAATCATTACAGTGTGGGATTAAAAGCTTCGTTATAAACCTGTACCAAATGTGGATGTCCTGGATAAACCTATAATGGCTAGGCCACATCAAGACTAAAGCATGTTCACATATTCGAAGCTGAGCTTACCCTCAGGAGGCTCAGTCATGGGTGGTTTAAGACAGTACATGTGGTATCCCCGATCACAGTCATCGCAGAAGAGTAGCTGATCCTGCGGGAGACCAGTGAAACCAGCGATTAGCAATCATGCATTTGCATTTCATTTTCTTCACACACTGGTATTCACGGACATGTGATGTAACCAATCTGAGGGTGAGAATTCAAATGCATTGATCCTGGAATGTTAAAGAATTAGTTGCGTCGAATCAACGCGTTCATTTCGATCAAGTAATCACAGGATAAATAATGCGTTAAAAATATTTACGCTGACTAATTGTACAATGTTACTTTGACGAGGTCCAGTGTTCTATCGAAACATGCGACCCATTGAGATGTGCTCCCGTGCCCTTCTGCGCATGTGCAGTAACACAGTCTTGGGATTCAGTCTCACGTCCATAAATCTGTACTACCTTGGCACATTGGCAGCTGTATAAACATCAAGGGATCATTTCCCCCCCACACATTTTCCATAGTATGAATCGTTAGAAAACCCTGCTTCAGTGTAACATTTCTCAGGGTTAAAACCTGACTGTATAAACTGGCTCTATGCACCTCAAAAGATCCATCTATCTATCTAGGCTCTTCTCATTTAAATAAAATATATTTGCTTATTTCTCATCACTATAAGTGCTAAATTGTATAAGCTTCAAAGTAACATTTTTCAACAGGGTAGCATGAAGTAATAGATTTTATATTTTTCTCCGATTATGCATATTATTTCGCATCTTCTCATTATTATCAGTGATATAAACTGACTGTATAAACTGTACGGACTTTAAGGGAGCATTTTTGATGGGGTACCACGAATCGATAGACCCTGCTGTCGATTTGCCCTACAATAGCATTTTTCCACAAGGCAGTAATCATTTTTCAGAACACCCATGCTTGTATGCACATTGACTTAAACCGCACCTTAAAGATGGACTTGGCTGTCATTGTTCTTGAAGCATTTTTTCCCTAAGCATATTAGGTCATTTTTTGATTGCTGTGACTATTACTGCACGTGAACAGAGACGTTGAAAATAAAAGAGATGTTGATAGTCTGTAATGTTGATTATTCATTCACTTGTATGACAAAATTCATTTACATTTTTAATACTTTTGCAGCAAGAATGTGTGCGATTAATTTAGATTATTATTTTTAATCGAGTGGCACCCCTATAAATAACACTATGTAATAAATTAGCTCATAATTTCAGAGGGTAATTGGAAATTGCCTGTATTCCACTATTGTCTCCAGTAAGCGTTTTTTTCACATACCACGCTGGTCTGTGATTGTGATGTTATGCTATAATATGACTGTGTTATGTGATGAGTTGAATTGTATAGCCTTTACATCGTTCTCCGAGGTGCCACACAGACTGCAGGATTTGCACTCGATGCACTGCCACTGGTACGTCCGCACGGCCTGCATCATGTTATCAGTGAACTGAAGGCAGGTAGGGTGGCCTAGAAAGAGACAGAGAGAGAGACAGAGAGCAAGAGAACTCAATATCTACCAAGAATTAAATATTTCCATGAAGACTCCTGTGATTCATACAATAAGAAAATGCAGGCAAATCTTGACTCAATCTTGACTCAATTTCAACGAAATTATTTTGCAGCCAATGAATAATGAAGATATACGTATCACGATTTGTTTATAAATGATCATGTACTATTCATTGTTCAGTCAATGGTTCCACTGATGGATGGATGGATGGATGGATGGATGGATGGATAGGCAGAGAGTCAGTCAGTCAGACAGACAGACACACAGACATTGATTGATAGACAGATGAATGGACAACACATGAATAATACAAGGCTGCAAAAATGTCCAGCAAGCATGCAATACAATAGCTTCATAAATCTCCACACAGAAGAAAACAGTTATATTGTAGTCTCCCCCCCAAGTGTGCTTCATCTCTCACACTATCTGGCTGCAAATACAACCGTCCATTCTTTTGGCCTGCTTATTGCCTACAGACTGGAAGAGCAGTAGACTCCTCCTGCTCGAGTGACCTATAAAGCTGCTTAAGACTCCCTGACCAGAAAGCATGCAGGGAGTAAGGAGTGTGTGTTAATCCCATTCTCTGTGTGATGTTTCTACCTGTCAGGTTACATTTCTCTCATCAAACACACAAATCTGAACAATACACACACTCCTGTCAATCAGCTTTAGAAATGTTTAGTAGGAAGTCTCTGCTCAGAATGAGGGAAGATTGAGCTTGTTTGGCTGTCAATCATTTTAAAATGGAAAAGCAATTTAGGAACAGGTACTGTAACACAGTATTTTCTAAGTGACACCGTCTTCTTTGGCATCTCCACTTATGAAATTCTAAAGCAAAACTGTCTGGCCTTGTTATGTTCATTTTCAAAATACCCTGAAAGAGACATTTATTTTTCTTTTGTAACATTACACTTCAATATGGCCAAGCATTGACCCAACGTTAAAAGAAGGGCTCTGTTGAAACATTACACAATATGTATGTTTTCCACACACAGCATATCAAGGGCAAAGCTGGTCCTGCAGGCACTGTTTCAGCAATTTTTGTGTCTGGAAAGGCTCGAATAGAAAGTAACACGGCCCAGCTGCTACCACAACAACACTGTACTTGATTAGACTGATTAAAATAATGCTGAGAACAGATACACATGACTTTGAGAGGGCACCACGGCTTAGGCCACAAGGCATTCTTTTACGATCAAAAAGGCCGAGACATAGAACCGTCTAAATCAGTGGTTCCCAACCTGGGGTCCGGGCCCACCTTAGGGGGGCACTAGAGATCACAGGGGGTGCGCAGAATTTATACCAAAATTAGAATTGTATACAAAAAATTCTTAAACAGTGAAATGTAAAAGTGTGTGTGTGTATAAGAGTATAAGAGCAAAAACCTACAACCACTGTTCATTTTTTGCAAATAAAAGTTTGTAATTAATCATTTTATTCCTTTTGGACGTCTATGGGGGTAGGAGTTGGGGGTCCTGGCTTGTCTTGGACACAAGCAGTGGGGGCTTCAAGGAAAAAAGGTTGGGAACCACTGGTCTAAATAATAGGCTTAGTAACCTACCTTGTTAGGTATGATCAATGTAAAACACCCACACTGAATAAACAGTAAGACAATAATATATAAACACACGCACACACACATTACTCAGGTATATACACACATATAAAATTAGTTATTTACAACCTTAAAGCACAAAAGCACTTGTCCTGTTGCTGTTAATAACTTGGTGTTTATTCTACATATACCTATTATATATTTGTGTGTATGTGTATATATATATATGTGTGTGTGTGTGTGTGTGTGTGTGTGTTTTGCATATTATTTCCAACAAGTCATCAATAAGTACAGGAAAAGTACACACACATGCACTCACCCAAAACAGTAACAGCACTTCTGAATAAACCTAATGTCCTGAACACAGCTGCTGTGTTTAGATGACTCAGAACCAAAAGTAGACATATGTGGTTTTCTTTGGACAGTGACCATGACATATCTTTTACCTTGGTGATACCATGACATGATGAGAACAGGTCATTAGCACTTCTTTTAGACTATATGATTAAATGTGTCATCGAAGGTGTCTGCTTTGAAATAGCCACAAATTCGAGAAGGTAAAAGACAGTTCATGCAAAGGAAATGTGATGATTAACGAACAACGCGTCCACTGAATGCCACTCATTCTTTCCATTTCATCCCCTGCCAGGTGGTTCGCAGCACACATCAGAGAGACGAGGATTCACATGTCCTGCAGAGTGACCGGCCGGCCCTGTTAGTCGAGAGATGGACAAGTAAACGCAGATTGGCTCTTACCTCTCGGCTAACTGTCCTTCCCCGCCTCTTTCTGCCTTCCAATAGGTCTGCACACCCGAGTCGCCGTGGTAACATCTTCTCAGACTCGCCTGGTCTGCCAAGTCTTGTGATCTGTTCCTTCTCATCAACTGGATTACTTCAGAGGTAGGAGCAGACATGCCATCTCCACACTGTCTTATGGACACACGCTGTGTCCTTTGGAAGTTATCCACATTTGAAGGGTGAGTTCCTTTGTCCTTTATGCTTGTTCAAACTTTGATTCCTCTTTGCATGCATCCATGCCCAAACTTTTATTATGAGCCCCGTTCTCCTTATTGCTCTAAGAGAGTGTTTCCTTGTCTCTTAGTACAAGAAGGCTGTAAAAAGCAACACGGCTTAGATTCCAGAGAAAACCATTTCCCATTAGTTCCATTAGATCCATTAGTATTGGGTTACAACTTTAATGTCCATTATGCACCCCGCCACCAAGATCAAAATGAAAAACAGTGTGCCAAAGCTTTCCTTAATGCCGCTTTCTTGCTTTTTGTCCCGTATCTATCTGTACTAGAGAGAGCCACCGCTGTCATCTGATAGGAGCCCCTCAAGCTCGTCCTCCTCAAAGCCGTGAAAGGTGGAGGCCTCACTTTCAGACGTGTCGCCGAACATGTCCTGAAGTCCAGCCGGCCTGCTCTTCGCCCCCGGCTCGCTCGCACGTCCAGCTGACATGTATGATGGACATATCAGCATCACAGCAGAAACACAGACAAGCAACACTGAAGTCAGCTAGGCTTCACATACTCTTCTCAGCTTGGACAACTGGCAATACAACAGAGGCAGCCTGACATATACCCAATAAACGTACTTTAGGGGTCAATTTTGTTTTGGTGGAGAAAGACAGGGCCAAATGGAGATAGACAGGACCATGACTCCAGTCTCATGTATTTCCAGTTCCAGTCAGATTATATTTACTGGGTGTATGTTGGTCTTTCAACATAATGAATCTTTTCTCTCTTTCTCTCTGTGCTAGCTGTACCATTCATCCAAAAGCAGGGAAACAGTTTGAGAATGAGTGACGTATTCCAAAGGACACAGGAAGGAATAAACATAAAATGTGTAAAATATGAGTAAACAATAACAACAGTTTGTGGAGCACATGAACTGAGATAAAGCGATGACACCCTAAACATCTCCTGACTTAAGTCAGTTGAGGACCGTTTGTCAGCCAGGATAACGATTTTTGAAGCACTTGCAAAAACGAACAGCCAAATCTACAGCCAAATAAGTAGTTTAAGTTTGAACCAGTGTAGATTTCATGTCCACCATTCATCAATGGAGGACACCATTAGCATCAGTGGAATAAGTCTCTTCCAACACAAGCACTGTTTTTGTCTTAGAAACTCAGATAAAAAGTGGTCAGTGCTAGATGAGTATTATAACTAAGTGAGTAATGGAAATGTATGGTGTTACTATTGCTCAATAGCTGATTATGGAGTTTTTGTCATGTCACTAATATTGTGCAAAACTGTGAGAATGGAGAGCAAATGATGCTATAAACATGCATTAAAGTGCCAAACCCACCAAACATCAACCTGCTGTAATGCAGACTAGAACCCAAACCACAACCAAATAAAGCCAGTAAAAGAACATGAACACACACTTGCTTGTAAAATGGGGGTTAATGGTATATGTGCACACAGGATAGATGCAATGAAATACAGCACGAGAATGTGTTGAAATAAATTGAACATATGGTACTATTAAATGCCTTCCATCAGAACCATGTCTTATTAATATAAGTTGTCATAGAATGAATATACAAGAATACGTGATTTATCATTTTTGAACAGATTCTGCACAAAAGTGAAAATAGTTTGAGATGAAATATTAAATATAAATTTGTGAACTGTGATTTCTACCTTTAGAGACATTAACTTCAATATATTATACCCTTGCATGTATAATATCTAGATTATTTTCTTCAAAGACTAGAAAAATGAAACAGATGGATTTTTAGCCCTTTTATGTACAATAAGGAAAAGACGGAGTGGAGATATAATGGATATCAAAAGTACTGACCAGAGCGCCCGCAGTCTGAACAGGACACCAACTCCTCAGCTTGGCCTGTTTTTCTGTTAGAGACTGAGTCCCCCAGACAAAAGTCACAGTAATCGTTGGGGATGATCACGCCATCCGGTCCCTTTTGTGCTTCACGGTTAGAAAAAATTTGTATTTTAGTAAAAAAGGAAAATTTAAGAACAATTATGTTTAATAAAAGTACAAACACAGCATTACATTCACCACAGTTTGTGTATAATTTTTGTTATTTTTTGTTTATGTATAATCTTCACTAAGATTCAAACACAATTTTTCAAATATAAAGGATTCTAATTGTTAATTTCATTATACTACTATGTTATTTTAGAATCTACACACTCTACAGCACTATTCATCATACTAGACACCTCTGAATTACAAAAAACAAACAAAAACATCACATCATCATACCTGTTATTCAAAAGCTAGAACATTGAATAATTTGGATACACCCTCTCAGTCATTTCTTTTGTTTTTATTATTGGCTACATTGTAGATTAATAATGAAAATATCACCTATTGCTCTGATGACAGCTTTGCACACTCTTGGCGTTTTTCTGATCAGATTCACGAGGAATCGACCTTGAATGGTGTTTAATTAAAAGGAGTTTGGGATCATCCATTGCGATGGTCTGGTTGGTTTAACTCTTTTTTTGTTTACTGCATAATTCCACGTGTTCCTTCATCATTTTGTTTGTTTTCAATATTAATTTACAATGTAAGAAATAATAAAAACAAAGAACCTTGAATGAGAAGATGTGTCCAAACTTTTGACTGGTAGTGTATAAAACCAAGTTTCTTTTATGTAGTTAACATAACATTGATTCTAAACTTCTAAACTTCTGAACATTTATATACAGTAGCAGATACTGAAATGTTAGGGATGTTTTCAGATGGCATAAATGTTAATAATTATAGTTCTGGGGCATAACGGCATGGGACCGGGACAGAGACCGATCTGTCTGTCGTCTAACTGTCCCTCATCCTGGGAATATTTAATTAGCCAGTGCTTGACAATCTGTGAATTAGACTGAGACTTGAAAATGTCATTGAAAATCAGATTTGATGAAGGTGCTGCTATATTAAGAGCTTCAATAGCAGTAAAAGTATTCTGAATAAATAACACCAAAGGAATTACACAATATGTTGCCTCTTTATCATGGATGAACAGTCTGTAGTGGTTTTAGTTAATTAAGTGCATTACAGCTGTCTAGACATGAAAAAACAAAAGCAATGTGCTATTCTTCTCAACATGTTCAAACAGGTGCAAAATGATGTCAGGTTGGCAGGTAGCTTACGTTTATGGTTTTCGGGGTTGTGTTCAGGAGGCGATTGTGGAATTTCTGTTTCTCTCTCCTCCTCTCCCTCCTCCTCAGCCAGGTGTGTGTGGGTGTAGTGATAGCTCAGTCCCGGTCGGTTCTTATAACGCTTACCACAAACTACAATGGAGGAGACATGGTGTCACAATAACAAACATCAATATGGGGAAAATATGCAACCACTGCAACATCACATTTGTGTTCAAGCTGGGGCACTAAAACTAAATCATAGGTTCTACAGGAACACACAGAAAGACCTAAGACGCTAACATGGATGCTACAGGGTGAGCAAACAGAAACTATGCCAAGATTATACTGATGATAAAATAATAGCAATTAACATGACATGCTACAACTATATTTGATTATACATGATTGGTAGGAATGGTTTAGTGCCATATTATATCAGTAGTATATCCATACTTGCTAGAACGTTCTTGCTTTCCAATGCAACTACTTTGTAATGTTCGTCAAATTAGGTCAGAGGAGAACCCTCAGGACCTTCTGGGCCTATAGAGAAGGTCTAATGGCTAAAAAAGTTCATTCATTTCAATCATGTCTTTAAGTTCTGAAGTACTCTGCAATTTCATTATTAAGTTTCATTACTCATCATTAAGAAAACAATTGGGTTAAATTCTTGAAACAGCCAGTGGAGAACTACTAGACTCCTGTAGAGCTAGCAGTGGAAATGAACTCTAATAGCCTCCATGGCACTTGATTATGCTGCAATTTTTTGGCCCAATACAGTGGATATAAAAAGTCTACACACCCCTGTGAAAATGTCAGGTGTCTGCAGTGGAAAAAATGAGACAAAGATA
>JBBJLR010000160.1:3325760-3345066 GCA_037577145.1 Brachypetersius gabonensis
TGTGTGTGTGTGTGTGTGTGTGTGTGTGTGTGTGTGTGTGTGTGTGTGTGTGTGTGTGTGTGTGTGTGTTAGGGCTGCACAATATAGCACTTGTCCTTTACAACTGAATAACAATGACTCCTGATGAGTGTCTCTGTGAGTGTTTTGATTAATCAAGGTCAAGAAATCCAACAAAAGTTAATTGTTTTGGTTTAAATGATGCAAACACGTCTCAATTTGGATGCATCAATGTGGTCTTAAAGTCAAGTTGCAAATGAACCTTTTTTTGCATTGTTAGTTCATCTCCCTGGTCATATTACATGCAACTAATCTTATTTCTGTAAGGCTTCATCAAAGTATAGTGACTTTTGCCTATTACATGTCTTCAGTGTTTTGGCTTATGTCTCTGTCCACCATGTTCAGCTAACTAATAGTTTCAAAACGTAACAGTATACTAAAATAACTGTTGACTCGCAGTTTACTTTGTGGAATCCACACACACTTTTAAACTTTTTAAAGGAAAATTCATTATTGTTGCCAATTCCAATTGCTAAATGTAGAAATGTAATCAAAATACAACTATTTCAGCCATATGGTGCAGCCCTGATGTTCATACTGACTGTGGACAGACTAGTGTTGGTGTTTATCAGTGTAATGAAGTGGTACTTACTGTCACACACATAGGGCTTGTCTTGGTCATCATTCGCCACAGCCTCAGTCCTCCTGCGACCAGAGCCTCGGCTCTGAGCAACACAGCAGTTAACAGACTTGTTATTGCAAAACACATGAACAATTTATCTTCCTGAAACAAGTGAAGAAAATGTGTTGAATGGAATGTATTGTTTTGTAGAATGTTTGGTCTGTCTCGCCCCCCCTACATAAACCAATGAGAACCCCATAATATAAATTATTAATATAAATACAAACGTAAACATAATTCATTCCATAAATAATTATCACTTCATTCATTTTAAACTGTTACTCTAGAGAATGTCTGTCAACTGACTTCTAAGGGTTTTTTCAGTTCCCTTTCTTTTTATATCTCTCTATCATTATTTGTCTGTGTTGTCGCGCTTTGATGTGCTGTGTCACCTACTCTGCCTTTGTTTCGCTGCTTCCTCTTTGGTGTGTCCACTTCAAAGTCCTCATCGTCATGGAAACCATCCCCGTTTTCCTCAGCTTCCAGCACCCTCTACAGATCACAGGAGATTGTTGGGTAAAAAAGATTTTTAGAGGAGATACTGTGTCAATTTGTCATTTTATTTCTCAGGCTGATGCAGTTCAACAGAACCAAGCAATGGCACTCGTTGATGTTTTAGCTGTTACAGAGGGGTGGGGGGGACGGGACTTTGGGGTTTCTCTAAATCCAGACACTGGACCGTGGAGAAGGAGCGTCTAATGGACGCTTTGTGGTCTTCTACACTGAGATCATCAAAGAAAGTTTCAAAATGAGTTGTCCTGAACCAAGTGTAGATATATACTGTCCAGCAAAGGTTTGGGGACTTTTTTTTTTTCCATGGTCACCTTTCAGTTCTTTCAGAAACCAGGCTAAATTGTTTGTGCTTTGGCATTATTCCCAAGCTAACGTTGCCATAAATACGCATGTTTGATACTGTTTTCTTTCAAATAAAACTGACAGGCTAGTAAGAATACAGCAGAAAGAATAGTCTTAATTATTATGACAATAAAGATAATGGACCATTTCTATTGGCCTATTTGTCTTGAAATATTCACTCAGTGTAAAGAGAAGTTGGTGTTTTCAAATGACGTGACCTGACAGTGAAAATGTAGTACATTTATTGGAAAAATGAATTATTAAAATGAGATAAAATTAAAAACTATTTCTCCAAATGTTTTTGATTGGAAAAATATTTTGACTGGCAAACCTGTATCTCCAGCAGTGTCTCTTCTTCCTTAGCGTTGCTGCTCTTCTTGTCCAGAATGCCCTCTCCTCTCAGCAGAGCCTCCAGGGCCGTGGCCTCAGTTGGCGGAGCTTCTTTCTTGGGCATGAGCTCAGCCTCTGAGAGGAAAACACAGAGAGAAGGTGGATATAAAAAGGAAAATGGGAAGATTTTCTCACAAAAGCTTAATAGAAATCACTTTTCATTTGTGTGTGTGTGTGTGTGTGTGTGTGTGTGTGTGTGTGTGTGTGTTCATCATGTGGAGGTCAGCTGGGTTAGCTTTGTCCTGGATGCACCTGCCCTTCACACATACATTTATGTTGCTGAGCTGATGGCCTGGCAGGTCTCATGAAAGTAGAAACCCTCCAGCTGCTCAAGATAAAAGAGGGATAAAGGAGGCAGGGAGAGAGAGAGAGAATGAAAGAGGAGAGGTACTGAGGCCGTATTCCTCCGGTCCAGAGCTTTGTTCTCTGGCACTCTTGATGTTCTACAGCGAGAGATATCATGGTGTCCAGTGCCTCACTGCTCTCAATACTCTTTCCAAAACGAAGCAAAGAAACATATGTGTCGGTGAGTTGGATGAAGCTTCTTCTCTGCCTTTCCTTCTCTTTGTGTCTGGCATGTCGAGCCTCGTGGGAGATGCACTGTCACTCAGGCACTGATTGCACATGCTGAGTGCATCCTCTTACTCTTCGCACCCCCGTTTCCACCCGCTAATCAGCAGCCGGAGCAGACGACGAAGACAAAGAGCCTAAGCGAGGATAGATTCTTCAAACACTCACCAATCAACACACCAGATTGTCATTCAGAGCTTTCCGAATTTAATTAAATCACTGGATTGCATTCGTCAATCAGTGAGTGTCAAGAAAACCATTTTACTTGTGGGTTAATTTTGCCAATCACAGTTTCCACTCAGCTTATTCAATATTTGAATCCTGAATTCACATTAAAAGATATAAATGTTTGTGAAAATATATATAGAACATGCTGCTTTTTAAAGCTTCAAAGTCTAGAGATATACTTGCCATTCAGAACAACACCATCTTATACACATAGTGTGTACTGAAAAGTTAGATGTGAAAAATAATACATAAATTTGAAATGCTTATGTTTTCGTTGAGAGTTTTAAGCTAGCAGTTTTAACAGTGTGAAGCAATATTTTAAAGGGCTCGTATCATGAAAAACGGAATTCCCAAGTTAAATGCTGTCTAAAAGGTTAAAAGTTTACACTTCACTGTCCAGTCTGCACAGAAAAAGCCAAAACAGCCCATTTTGAATTCACTATATCTCAGTCTGTTTAGCTTTATGGTCTATTAACCCCACCCAGATTAAATTTACACCCAGGTTAATTTTGAACAAAATGACAAACTTGTGTGAACCTAAAAAGTATATTTGATTAATATTTGAACAATTCAGCCATAACTGATCAAATGACACAATTCTGTCCCCCTCAGTTTATGAATCGTAATTTCTGATATTTCATAGAGAAAACCCATTATCTGTCATTCCTGCTTTCATTCTCATCTCAGGGGACTTCAACCATGTCTCCCTGCACAAAACACCTCTCATTTTCACCCAGTTTGTAAACTGTCCCAACGGAAAGAATAAACCACAGCGCACAGTGTGAAACTGTTTTCTGCATTTAACCCATTTACCAAGTGAAGCAGTGGGCATCCAGATGCTGCTCCCGCTGTGTGGGTATGGTAGCTTGCTTAAGGGTACCTCAGTGGGCAGTCCTGGGATTCAAACCCACAACCTTCAGATCACAGGGGCAACTCTTGAACCACCAGGCCACCAGCTATCCCAGAACTAATGTATACTAACGTTAAAGGGCATACAGTAGTCATCCCACATCTGGGCAGATCTGATTATCACCTGATGCACTTCCTTTCCCTGTACAAGCTACTTATGACGAAGCAACCAGTTACTGTCAGGGCCATGAGGGGGTGGTCGAAGGGAGCTAGTGCAGCTCTGCCCGGACTGTTTACAGATAAAACCCTGAAAGACTCTTTGTAAGCGGCACAGCAAGGTCATTGATAGTCTCAGGGACCTCTGTGTTGATATCATAGTACTGTTAAAATCTGTAAGCCCCTTCCCCAGCATCAAGAAATTGGTCACTAAAGATATCAAAGCCCTTCTGAATGAGAAGAGGAAAGCATTGAGCTGAAGTGATAGGGCAGAAGATGGTGCAGAAGCAGTAGTCCATGAGGGCAAAGAATGGGAGGGACAGACTCAGGAGGAAGCTGGAGCAAGTTCTGCAGCAGAACAACACCAGGGAAGTGTGGAGCGCATGACGATAATCCCAGGCTTTAAGTTAAGCAGCCGGGGGACCAGTGGAGACTTAGGGAAGGCCAATGAGTTGAACCTGTTTTTTTAACAGGGGAGGCCTTGACAATAGTCCACCACAAACAACAGGACTCAATGCCCCCTTCCCCTGGTTGCCACCCTCAGTGCCTCTTCAGAATGCTGCCCTATTTTCTCACCTCTCACCACAGCCCACCAGCGCTCAAGATCAGAATCCCCCAGCTCTGTGGATCTCTATTCTGGATCTTCAACTTGAGCCTCAGTAATAAAACACTTACATTTACAACATTTAGCAGATGTTCTTTTCCAGTGTGATGAACATCTGTGCTTTGTAGTCCACAAGAAAACATATGCCTCAGACTGGTAAGCCTAGACATAATATTAGAGCTGCAAGAAGACTAAGATTCTACCAGAGATTTAATAAGTGCTCTCCAAGACTCCAATCTGATCACACACAGAAGACAGTAAAGAGGAGGGTCTTCAGTCTCTGGTTGAAGACATCTAGGGTCTCAGCAGTTTGTTCCACGACTTCAGTGCCAAAACCAAGAAATGTTTTGAGAAGAGTCTTTGAGATTAATAGGATCAGCGCAGGCTATGCTTGATGCTAATAGGTAAGCTCATGTTTGGCTTTGTAGGTGAGCGTTAAGAGTTTTAAATGTACTGCAAGCAACCGCAGGAAGCCAGCGAAGCATTCGCTGAAGTTGAGTGGTGTGTGAGAATTTTGGTGTATTGAAGTGTGTGAGAATTTTGGTGCCGTGCTGCGCCATTCTGGATCACCTGTAGAGCTCTTGTGGTCTTCAGAGGAAGGCCAGCCAGGAGCGAGTTTCAGTAGTCCAGTCTAGAGATGACATGTGACTGGACAAGTATCTGAGTGGTCCCAGAGTAATGGAAAACATCTTGTCCAGTGACTACAGGCCAGTAGCACTGACGTCCCATAGTATGAAAGTCTTTGAGTCATTATCTACCTGCTGTACCATGCCTACTACCACCAGGAGGACCTCTAAGGATTATGTTCTCTGATTTCTCTAGTGGTTTTAACACATACAGCCAGCAGGTTTAGGGACTAAGTCATAAGGTTAGTCTTGTGGATCACAGAATACCTGACTGAAACATCACAGTATGCAAGGTTACTGGGTGTGTCAGACACAGGGCTGTGTAGCACAGAAGCTCCACAAAGGACAGGAGTCCCATTTTCATCACAACCACAAAGTTTATTATTACATCGCTTATCGGTAGGTTACCTCTTTTATTTAGCTTTAAATTTGAATTTAACAAACCAGAACACTTATCTGCTAATGAATCTTTCTTAAGAATCAGACTGATGTTTGCTACTGTGTTTTAGGAAGAGATCCTACCTCAGGGGAGTGATACATTACTGTTTTAAACTGTTTATAAAATTCTGAGCTAAAGCAGTCAGAACCCAGGGCTTTTCTTGATTCCTTTTTTCTTGATGTTATAGGTTCCTTTAATCCTGACTTTTGTTTAACGACAGACTGGAGAAAAAAATGCTAGCTTTGAGGACAACCTGCCAACTGCTTATTTGTATAAAGCCTTTCATAAAATTCCAAAGGAACTCTATTTATTCTGTTGTTATGTCGTTTATCCCTAACAGAGGAGATGTTCTGGGAAGATGTTCTTTATACTAGGTTAGTAAAATACTTAGGTTTGTTACCAAATTCATTTGGTTTTTGCTTTGCAAATGTTCTACTCTGCCTTTTGAGTGAGTAATGAATGTTGTTGTTGTGGCTACAGTCACGTTTAGATTTGCCTCAGTTGGACTCCTTCAAAAAAGGATAGGAATTCTTTGTTGTTTGGGTTTAATGATCACCACAGATCTAAATAACCTCACTCTTTACATACAGCGAATGTTGTTTGTGCCCATTTGGTGGGATTGTTTCCTTTGTCAGGTAATTTATCTCTGCAAGTACCTAATATGCATTTGACATCTCTGCCAGCAATTGACTGAAAACAGTCCAACTCTGTTCATTCTGAAAAAGCCTTTGTTATAAATGTCATGAACAGTGACCTGGTGGTGTAAATACATTAAAAACGGAATAACTTTCCCCACAGAGATGTGCTTTCATTATAAGATACTTCCCTACATTGCGTATACTTAATACAAGTTTCTAAATGAAAGCCATTTGTTACTAATGCAAACCCCTCTGCTATCAGACAAAAAGGATGAAAAAAAACTCCCACCCATTCCCACTCAAGGTTTTTATGTTCTTTAGGTCTCTTTTCCTGAAGTAGTGCTTTAGTAGCATCTTTTCTTTTTAAAAAACATGTCAGTGTTTTTCCTTTCCACTGAATGATGAATGCCATGCAATATAAGGCTTGATGGTAGTTACATGTTAAATGTAGCCAAGAGCAGCTGTTAAATCTGTATCCAATTTACTATTCATATCCTAATTCCCCCATGTACCAAGCCTTGTGATTAATAACCGAAAATGCTGTGCTGTTTTACGTTCCCTTGAAACCAAACCCCTCATGCCACTACATACACACAATATTTCCATTTAAACAAGTTAACAAGGAAAACTTAAGATAAAGAAAAGGGTGTAGACACCATCTTTAGAAGAGAAACCCATACAACTACAGCCTCTTAACCTTACTTTGGATTCAGCTATGAGTCCACTATCAGATATTTACGATCCACGTGTCCTCTAAACATACACTTTTAGCAATTATGGCAACACCTTTCTTAATAATGTAATATATTCCTTTGCATGTCTCAACATTATCTGTACATTAGTTCCAATTTGCTCACCATAGACCTTTGACTAAGTTATATGTTAATGATTATATAGGATTATTGAACAGGTTCAGTTTTCTACTCTCAAGGTGTTTGAAAAAGCCATTGACTCTTTGTGAATGACTTGTTAGTGTTCATGGTTATTCTCAGAGTTGCTGATTAGTTTAAGTCATTTTTTTAAACTAATGAGTACCGCTATTTGAGTACACCACTAGAGTCAAATCGATGTTCTTCACCCATTTTGCTGCCTCTAGTCCTTGAACTCAGTTCCTATAGTGGTGGAAAATCCTCAAAATCATAATGGGAGGTGAGACTCATATGACCTGACACTTGGTGAACCATCTCCAGCTTGACTTTCCCAACCTTGGTGGCCAGTGCAAGAGCTTCAAGAACACATGACTCCAAGAAATGTAGAATTAGGCAAGCTGACCATTCTGAGATATTTACATCTGCTCTGGTCTCAGTCATCTAGACACCCTTGCAGTGAGGCCATAGCTTTTTCCAGATATAAGACCTGCTTCTCTGTCTCAATAGCTGAAATATGCTTTTCAACTTCATCAACATGCTTGGCTATATCTTCAGATTCTTTAGAAACATCTCCAACTTTGAGTACACTTATCTTCTATCAGGTCTGAGATATTTGCCATGATTATGGCTATAGCCTTGGTGAATAATGGACTTCGGTCTCTGTACTGATATCTTGTGCTTTGTCAGCAGTGCTAACCACAATGTTCTTTTCCTGAGGCTTTTTGGGAGTTTTGGAAAGCATTTTATCAAGAGCTTTGCCCCAGACATGCTCTAAGGACATCATGTCGACTTCTAGTCATGTTTTGTGCCAATTCGGGCTGAATCAGATGCAAATGACAAGATATTTGGCAATGAATGTAGGGGCCCACACTAAAGGTATCACCAGAACACTCATGATCTATAGTACTGTGGGAAAGCCTTAGGCCCCTGTACAAACTGATTAAAGTCATTTATCTGAGGAGACTTTATCTGCCAGCAAATGCACTTTAGAACAAATGCAAACAAACAAGAAAATATTAAGTAAAAAAAGGTTTGATTTCTTTGTAAAAAAAAAGTACTTGAAGTTTTGTGAGCTAGTTAGAAGATCACAGGGTCTGTTGCAGATTTCGCCTTTGCAAGGATTTGTAAAATTCTACCAGCAGCTCCTGATCTTATGAAGTATCAGTTGAGCCGAATCAGGTATTTGAGGTATTTTATGAGAACTACAGCATAATACGCCCAGTTCCATGTGAAAAGGTCTGGGAATAATAAATCAAACTCCTTAAAATTAGTATTTGCTATATTAATATGAATTGTAATGTAATAATATGTATAATGTAAGCCTTTTAAAGCATATAATGCTCAATTAAACCAGTTTCAAATATAATTTGCATGGTTCTGTATTCACTCATTTTAAAAAGATGTTCCACCTGGCTTTGATTACTGTGCAAGTGTTTTATCAATCTGCATGCAAATTGCCTTTCATTCAACAAGCAATAATTTTATTTAACGGCTTTAGAGGTGCAGTACTAAAGCTCTTCGCTATCCTAGGAAACACATTCAGAAACCTGAAACGCTTCTCTAAAAACCTGCAGTCGGTCTCCTCTCAGCAGTTGGTCTTCAAGAAAGTGCTGTTAACTTGAAGCTGTAATAACAGGTAAGCCTTAAAAGACAAATACAATCAGACACAAATCACAGAGTTCACTGAACTCCAGCGCAAAGCTAGGCCCTACTGACTACAAAATGAGCAAATGTTAGGTGTGCTGTTTTTCCACTTAAACCCATTCTAAATGGATGTTTTCCATCATTTATAATCATGTGGACCAGCAGCTTGGCAATAGCTTCAGTAGTGTCATAGTGACAAATGTAACATTTCGCTTAAACCACAGTAATTTAGGTCAACAAAAACAGATAGGCTGATAAAGTAAACACAATCTAGATCTGCGTGACTTCGGAAGTTCACATTTAGATCACCTTCTGTAGATGTTCTTTATTTTATGTACAATTTTCCTAAAAGGCGATTCTTTCAAAACCTACTTTATTAAGCACTCATACATCGTAATATATATATGGTCCAATATTGTTACAAAAACGTGTAACATATCATCAAAACTTGAGACATAACCTCAGGTTGCTAACTGTTAGAAAACATATTTCTCATTGCACGACACCCATAAATCATGACAGTCATAGATAGATTATATTGAGAACAATGTATTATATCAAAATAGTTGCCCACTGATCTGCCAGACTAAGAGTCTTCACAGGTGTGCTCATCTGCACTACCTACACTTACTACCAACCAAGGCTTTTTATTAATTATGTCATTGCTAAAGTGCAAATACAGGTTATATTGAATAAAGATTAACGCAGAATGAAAAAAAAAACAAAACATTAATGAGCATCTAATATGGCCTTTGCTGAACAAATAAATGTACATCTAATTTGTATGATATGTATTACAGCATTACTATGTACATTTGTATTATAGTTTCTACTGAAATGTGCTGTTCTACAGCATGCGTTGCTGAATGGGGATGATGTTTATAGAGGCATCGCAGGGCATGTTCATTCTCTTGAAATGTAAGATACAATGAAGTCTGGAGAAGTCCAGGAACTCTGTTGTATTCTAGCCAAGACACAGTTTCGCCTGACAGCTTTGTTTACACAGTACAGCCCCGGTATTCTCATAGGTCGTACATAAGTCTTGCAGACAAATGCAGTTGCGCCGAAGACTCTTCATCTGCGATGCCTCATTCCTTGGTTGCGCGAGGCATTTGAAATTGCTTCGTTGGAAATTAAAGCAGGCTGTCTACACTGCGGTATTAGATTGCAGGTGAGAGCCGAGAGAACAATGCATTCGGGCTTCCTTTAGACACAGACCAGCCTTTTATTTCCTCTTATCGAGTTCCACAAGCTCCATCAACCCTGCCTGCCCCAGCAACAACCACCAACACCAACTAAGCCTCGCTTACATTCTAATGCTGCATGGCCAAATGATTTTGGGGGCCCAGTCAAGGCACAGAGGGAAAGAGAGAAAGAGGGAGAGACAGACAGAGAGAAAGAAAGGGTAATGAGAGCCAGATGGGCAAAAACACTACAGTCTCTGAATGACCAAGAAGAAAAGGAAGGAGAGAGAGCGAAAAAGCAAGAGAGACAGAGTGTGTGTGTGTGTGTGTGTGTGTGTGTGTGGGGGGGGGGGGGTAAGAGAAAAGAATGAAATATGAAGCCAAGGTGTATGGCACAGGGAGACAGGGAGTAAATAACAGACCTTCTGTTATGCTCATACCAAGTCTAAGTTCACACAGTCGAAGCTGAGGGTCGATGGGGGGATGCAGTCGCCTCTTCTTTCTCCAGCAGCGGGCAGGATAAGTGTACATCTGACCTGCAGCCAGTCCTGAAGCAACACATGAGACTGTTCAAAACACTGTTCACACATTCACAAGTAAAAAAAAAAACGAAGAAGAAAAAGAATACAGCTTTTTGAAAACCTCACTAATGACTCAGACCTAGCACGCCTGCTGTCACCCTCTTCTTCAGAATTTGCCCAAAGGACTGCAGGTCAGATATTATCCTATTAAAGGTATTTAATGTGTCCCTGCTCTGTTTTATATGTGCTAAAGTAGAATAAAGTAGCTAACTGGTTAGTCGTTGCTTAGCAACCAGTCCTCAGTGGAATGATATATTTATTGTGGGTTACTGTGTAGAATGTTTCTGTTTTTATAATTCATAGAATTAAACTCTATATGTGTCATTGATCAATATCATTTTACTCCACCCACTGGTGCACAGTGACATCATCAAAAGTCAGAATATTTTTAAAGAGGTGTTAACTTAACATGCCCCTACACACAGCCTCACCTTTCAAAAGTCTGGAATCACTTTTATATAAAGCCTAGTCATAACTGTGGTTATTATATTCAGCAATGTATACAGCGAACATTAAAACACAATAAGGTAAACACTAAAAGGATTTTTATGATGTTGTACCCAATATTGTAACTCAAACTCCTTAGAAACATAAACAATTTGAATAACATCAATTTGTAGTCGTTTTTATGGATAAGCAATCTGGAATTTGATCACTATCTGAAGCATTTCCGATGTACAGCTTTTTCAATTGTAAAAAGATTTTACATATGATCAATGAAAATAGCTATAATTTTGGGACCACTGTTCACACTCACAGCTTTCCCCCTATAACGCAATGATGCAGTCTTTACATGGTCTCACAGTTCAATTACCCACTCTCACATCTACATATATATAACAGATTCGCTTCAAAGAAGTTACTGAATAATTTATGGTGTTTACTGAATAATGCCTGAAGTTAAAGTCGCTGAGAGAAAGGAGAGAGGGGGAGAAGCAAGAAAGAGAGAGAGAGAGAGGCAGACAGAGAAAGAGAGAGAAAGAGAAACAGAGAAGAGAGAGATAAGCCCTGAATATCCTAAATAAAAACATGTAATAAACACTGGTTTACCACAAAGTACAGGGTGTGTCCGAGAGGATTTAGAATGCAAGATGTTGATTCTATTTGTGTCCAGCTCTCAGCGGCATATTGTTCCTTTTGGCAGAGGCTGCTCCTTTCTCGATATCAACAAACGGTCAGGTCAGAAGGAAGAGTGTTGTGGCACCACGGATTGTCTTTTACAGAAAGACCTCTTGGTTCATAACAAACTTGAGCTCAGTATATAACAAATTTGAAGCAGAATGCTTAAGCAAAACGGGACATTGTATCTCATCTATCACACAAAGTTGTTCTACGTCCCCCAAACACAGAGGAACTATTACTGCATGTTTATAATGTACAAGGGTGTTGTTTTTCAAATGTGAAGGAGGTATTAAAACATTGAGGTGTTATTATAGTATCAAGACGGGATATCCACCCTACAACAAGACCACTTCCTGCGTCCGTTTGGAAAGGTGTAAAAGAAATACCAACTAGATCAGATGTGAAACTGCCAGACTCAGATCTTGTTTGAAAATAGAGAAGGTTGTACATAGCAAAGCTCTCTTTATCCAAATACTTGTGGTGAGATCAAACGCTGCAGAACATGTGATGTCCACTGATGGCTTACCACTCACTCTTAAGTGTTTTGGGGGATTTTGGGAGCTTTTCATTTAAATTCAGTTCATTTTAAGCAGTTCAAATGCCAAAAGGAGAGAAAACATCAAAAGAAAGGAGTAGGGCTGCAACTATCGAATATTTTTGGAATCGAGTATTCTGTCGATTTTTTCATCGATTAATCGAGTAATCGGATAAATCATACTTTTGTGTTTTTAAACAATTATATCAATAGTGGGTTATGCAACATGAAAGGCCTCTAAAATAAAAAGGTTTTTATTCAAACTCAACACTTTTATTAGATCGAAACTTAAAACCTTTGACTTATTGTTCCAGAACTTTACTTCATATCTCCTGCTCTGAGCTGTGTGCTCTTCTTCGGTGCAAAAAAACCCTACTCCCTGCAGTAAAGATAGCATGTTCCCCGGGTCACCTGCGCCCCCTGCAGGTGGACTTTGGTGACGAATTAAACGAAGCCTCGAGGCAAAGAATTTGTCTTGAACATTTTTTGTAATCGAATCACTTGAATAATCGTTTCAGCCCTAGAAAGGAGTAACACATCCTTTCCCTGAGTAATACACTATAGTGACAAATGTATTGGGACACACCTGTTTTTCAGGGTTTCGGCTAGGCCCTTTGTCTCCATCTTAATGCTTCAACAAACCAAAACATTTTGTACAGCTCCATGCTTCCAACTTTGTGGACCCAGTTTGGTGAAGAACCTTTTCTATTCCAGCATGACTGTGTCCCAGTGAACAAAGCGAGCTCCATAAAGACATGGCTGGAGGAATTCAGTGTGGAAGAACTTGACTGGCTGCAAAGAGCCCTGACCTTAAGCCCATCCAGGACCTTTGGGATGAACTGGAACAGAGATTGTGAACCAGACCTTCTCGTCCAACACCAATGTCTGTCCTCATAAATTTGATTTTTCACCAAACTAATCCATTAAATGTGCTAAACTCCATTTAATGAATGGGATTTCATGGTTTATCGTTTTAAGAAAGGGTTTTTGTACCTGGTCCTCTGTGGCGTTTCTCCATCCAAATGTAGCAGTTGTTCTGAGCCACACCGGTCTGTGAGTCCAGGAAGGGCATGCGGACACTGCGCTCGGCACACAGGCGGGCATTGTAGCTGCGGCAGTGCTCGATGGCCTCCTTATAGAACTGGTCACCGAGACTGAAGACGGACAACAGCATGAGGGTCAGGTCACATTACTGCAGTACAGAGCACTTTGATTATCTTTTACCAATACCATTATATAAAAGTCTATGTATTTAAGTGTAATGTCATTCAAATCCCTGTCAGTGCACACACCAATACTTTTGCCCATTTAGTGCTGCAATTCGTCTGCCTCAATTGTGAATAGACTATAAGGATTAATAATAATATTCATTATAATATTCAATGCATTATGTGCTCATTTTTTGGTCAAAATATAACTCCTTGGTTATTTCCAACAGTAACACACATCGAACACACTTGTATATGCCATGTGTGATTAGAAATAATGTGAATCATATTAAAACAATGTAATCAAATCTGTGAAGCATGAAATTTCAGGATGCACTGAATTATTTTCTAAGGTACTTGAACGAATCGAATCGGGATCAGATATCAACATCCCTATTATCAATCCACAATTGTCAAAACTGTTGATTCCTTAATACGAAACACAAAACACTGCCATGTCAGCTTTTCACAATCACGAAAGGCCCTTACTGTTCAATGACTGCTCTGTTCATTTTAATCTACAGATGCCTGGGCATGTTTCACTTGTGCTCATGTTATGTCTTAGTCTACTGTAGCTCATTCAATCATCCCAATTGGTTTGGGTTTTCTCATGGAAGACATATTACGTTGTTGTTCAGAGTGAGCTCCCAGTAGTTGACTCCTGCTGAAGGCCACCACTATTTACAATGAGATGGCATGTCTGCTTTCATTCCTTTGTCTGTCTGCAGGCCAGGGCAATTATTTGCTTTGTGCATATTTGCATGCAGACAAATAATTCATACTCTGTTGGAAAATCTAATTGCTCTTGTATCTTTCCCAGTGAAACACGCTCCGCTTAGATAGATCTTGCTCACACACTCGATTAAAGGTTTTTAAATATTTTTATTGAAAAACTGATACAAAACATTAATGATGTGGGGATGTTTCCCAAATTAGAGTCCAACATTTCCCTGTTTTACAGATCAGTCCTTTATCTATGAGCTGACTGGTTAGACCAGGTGTGCAGGAACAGGGGAAACACTAAAATGTCCATGACAGTGAAACTCCAGGACCAGGTTTGGGAAACACTATAAAAAGTCATACTCACATGCTTATTAATTATTGAAAGGTTATTTAGGGAAGAAACAGATATTTTGTGGCATTGCTCAAAGGAACGACCAAAGGTCTGTTAAGACTTGTGTTGCATAGCAGCAAAGTACAAAAGTATAAATACACAGCAGAGGCTCATGTAGCACAGTGGTGTCACACATTCTTTATAGGAGTTCTAGAAGGTTTATTAAATTGCACAGTCTAGGAATGCACCAATGTGGAACAGACTGATTTTTTCTTTGTCTCATTCAGTATCTGAGCAGCCTATCCTAACCAGGGTCACAGGAGGCAAGACACCAGTCCATCACAGGTCAGTATGCAAAACTTTGAACATCCCCAGTTAAATCAGGTTTTGTTGATTTTTTAAGTGAAAATTTCTCTTAAACAAATAAATATGGAATTTTCTGCAAATATTAGTGCACAAATTGGTTTAACCTAAAACATATAATACAGACTGGACTTAATGTTTTATTGTTGTATTCAGCCAATAAAATGAAATTTGCTTTTTATAGAATGAGAAAACATGTCATTTGTTCAGGTGCTCCAAACTTCAGCATACAGTTACATCTGCCAATGCTGGTGCTGACACATAAACATTTATAAAATATAAAAAACTACAACTACAGCTTGCTGGATTGCACAGTGAATGCAGTGCAGTGAATGCACAGCAGCCTTGCATAACCAAAGGCTTTGCTCTTTAGGAGTGCAATAGCTACCAACTACCAGCACCAAACATGGCTTAAAACCTATAATCCTCTGCCAATGTCTTTTTAAAGCAGTTATCCGTAAATACTTATATTATCATACGTCCCTATTAAAGTGCACCACTAAGAAACAGAATGAAATGTGGCTCGGTCACGGCTAACTGACATTGTCAGCACTGGTTCTGATCCTAATCCAGTGTGTCGGATCAGTGCACACATTCCATTTGGTGCTTTTATTTTAAAGCGTGCGCATCAGAGGGCAGGAGAAGATCCACTGGTGATATAGAGTCTCCTGTGCTGGGCATGAGCCAGGCAGAATGCGTCCTGTCTCGATTAGATCAGCCCTGTTCGGGGTTAGAGGATGCACAGCTATGTGAGGAATGTTGGGCTGGACAAAGAGGAATACTCCGACCCTGCAGCGGGACACAAAGGGCCTCAGTGTTCAGAGAGAGAGAGAGAGAACGAGTGGGGGAGCGAGAGACCAAGAGTAAACAGGTAGGAAGAAGGGAGTGTGTTTTCCAGCGAGAAAGTGAGCAGGCACCATAATCGCCCAACAAGGCCGAGGTATTTCTCTGAAAAACAGGAGAGCACTTCTCAAAAATCTACGGCTGCAATCACTGAGACCAGACCAGCACTGGACTTATCAACTTATCGACCAGCACTGGACTTCATATTCTGAATTAAATACTGCATTTATAACTCTGTTCATAACTGAATAAATTAAACTGAATAGTTCTGAAGTGAAATAAAAGATTTCCTGTTTACTGTCATGGCCCTTCCTTTTCTTCCTCCCCCTACATGTCCACGTTTCCTGTTTGCATTATTTCATTCCTTGAAGTGAAATGCCTGGTGAAACAGTTACAGAAGCTCAAAACATATCAAGCTCATATCAGAAAGCCTGCAACCTGTATGGGCGACATAATCACTGACCAGTAGTTTAAAAAGGTCTCCGAAGCACTTGCCCTTTGAAGGCGTCCTTTTCCATTTCATCCACTAAACCCTAAAGTCGTGGTTGGGAAAAAGGAAGCCAAGCGTTCCAGAAAGCAACCTGTAATAAGAGTCGAGATCAAATTACCCATCACTGACCAACAGTCCAAAATGCTTTCTGAAGCACTTGCTCTTTGGAGGTTTCCTTTACCCCAGCCATGACTTTAGAGTTTAGTGGATAAACGAGAAAAACTGGTCACACATTAGAACCAGAGGTCCCTTTATCAACCCAGTCTCAAGGGGAAAACTGAGATCCACTGATCACTGGGCATCCCACAACATCCATAACCAGCAACAGCTGCATCCCAACCTTCTGTGGCCAACCCAAACATTTAATCATTACTCCGAACAATACATGAGAATAAGAGAGACTATTTCCCTATATATTTTTTCTTTCAGAAAATGCATACAAGGTGAATGTGGACCTGTTAGCGACTCAGCACATGTTATTAATCCATTCACATCCATATAAGAACTTCCAAAGCAACACATGTAAAAAAAGTACATAACTTTGTATCATTAAGTCTATTATACCCAGTGATGTTTCACTTTCAAATGACTTTGTGAATTTGTTCATTTATGAATTACAGTAAAATTTGCACTGCACCTCATTTGAATTTATTTAGAGCTGAGCTTCTCTAACCGGACCAAACAGATTAGAAACTCGGACAAATGAACATGATTGGGACTGCGCTATAGAAAATACGATAATGGCTGCTATTGGGTCTCAGACACAAACCAGAGGTGAGTGTACAATTGTCCCACTATTTGCAGTAACACATCACTTTAAGTGTTGCTTATACTCTATAACCGTGGTTCCCAACCTGGAGTCCAGGCCCCCCTGAGGGGGGTTAGGGTTAGGGTTAGGGTTAGGGTTAGAATTTTGTCTGCACTGATGTTACCGAAATTTTATTCATAAAAACATTAAATTTATACAAGCCCAATGTCTGAGAAACATAAAAGGGTGTGTGTGTGTATATAAAAGTATAAAAACCTACAACCACTGTTTATTTTTTGCAAATAAAAGTGTGTAATTAATCACTTCATTATTTTTGTGTGTCTATGGGGGTAGGAGTTGGGGTTGGGGGGGCCCGGCTTGTCTTGGACACAGGCAAGGGGGGCTTCAAGGAAAAAAGGTTGGGAACCACTGCTCTATACCACAACATTGTGACTGGCATTTAAATTGCACTCATTTTCTATACATTTCTATAAATCATGGTCCAGACCTGTTCCATTGGTCCAGAAGACCTGATATCCACTGTAGTGGGACTGACTGTCAGTAATTTGTGGCTGTATGGTACTATACATTGATATGTAGGTGTTTGGTTGTTTTTGATTAGTCTAACTCATCTACAAGCAGTTTCATTTTATTTTAAAAAAGTTGTTGTTGATATTATTTATACATAATTGAATAATTAAATAACATGGACCGCATTAAATATAAATAAATGTAACATAATGTGAATAATAATCAAAGCAAAGTTTATATTTGATGGACACAAATGTGGTGCTTCTGGCTACGTGTGCTGGCCCAAATTGGTTCTCTCTATGAGAGACCATAGAGGCTGTCAAACGGTTCAACAACCAAAGCCCTTAGTATAAGCATCTCAATGCCTTCAGGTTCTGCTGGGATCGTTCTGTTGCTACACTTAAGGTGTTCAGTTTGCAAGATGCAAGTGGATGATGAATGACTTGACCAAACTATTGCTTAACATTTGAATGGCTAATAAAGCCAAAAGGGACACAAGTGTCTTTAAGCCTCAATGACATCAAGGTTGGACCTCTTATTGTATTGTGTTGAACAGCAGTGACCACTTTCAGTCGCAGTTGAAAGCAAAACTACATATGAAATTGTGATAAAGGAGAAGAATAAACACAAAGCTAGGTATCCCAGCGGTGTGTGAGATTTTAAAGACCTGACAGAGGGGCTCTGTTTACACTCTTGTCATCACAGCAGCAACAGAAAGCTTCCCCAGAGGGCAATGTTTAGTGTCTCTGTTCCGATCTAAGGCAGCCGTTACTGACCCAAACTGAGGTTCAGCTGTGCGATAGTGAGGCCTCTTCTGCTTAGAAAAGGCAAAGCCTTTCATATTCAAATAGCCCTCTTGGGTGAATTTTAAGGGTCTCTTTTTGGACAAGTGTCGCTGAATAATCATTGGCTTAGGGAGGTGTGTTGTTCCGCTGGCAATCTGTATGCAGACAACCACAATAATCAGGGCTGAATTTAAATGAAACACGGGCTTTGCATCCCAGTCACCGGAATATGAATATAGTTTCACCGCAAAAACAGTGTTTAGGCTGAAAATCTCTAAGGAACAGGGAGGAACAAAGCGTTCTTACACAATGTCGTCAAGCACAAGTGTTCCTCCACTCACTTTCCTTTTCTCCACAGAGAGGTATTGTATAACAGTTGTGGACTCTTATTAGACAGGTCCAAACCCACATCACTGGCAGATACTCCAGAAAATGGCTTCTACAACTCCTTCACCCTGGCACTTAACACACGTCACTCTACAATCAGAACTTGAGCTGGTTTAATGGTTTCTGTACCTTTTGTTCATAGTTCTGCTGTCTGTTTGTCTATTATTCTTTGGCAAAATACAATGGCAAGGTAAATTTGAATGTACAATAATAATTATTGTCCTTGTATTTCCTCGTTTTCTATATCTACCCATGTGTCTGTCTATCTGTTTGTCTGTCTGGATCTATCTGAGTGGCATTTAGTGTAATGTCAAAATGAGTCGAAAGAACATTTTGGCTACAATGATAGGTTCTGTTGAATCAGGCTATAGTTTAGTTGTAGACATTGATATGTTTGAGAAATTACAAGTGTAAAGGAAAAATAAGTGAAGGGTTTTTTGCAAAATAGTGCATAACTACTGAATTTACTGAAAAAATACTAAATTACACACACACAGAAAATCAACAATTGCTTATGGCAGTTTATCAATAGAACACTTTCCCTTCTTTCAATCAATTTGTTCTGTTTTTTATAATCCCTGTGCAACTAATTTGAAATTTCCCTGTGTGCAATCTGATCTCTCTCTTCATCATTCCTCAGCTAAAACATGTCCTGTTTTCACAGCAACCCCATCCTGAACACAGACTGCGAGTCCTAGTGAAATCACAGCTGTGGTGTAGTAGCAATGTTACATTTTGTCAACATAACAATATAGAGCAATATATTTACAGCAAGGATTGGGGGGCGAGAATGAGAGGAAGAGAGAGAGAGAGAGAGAGAGAGAGAGAGAGAGAGAGAGAGAGAGAGAGAGAGAGAGAGAGAGAGAGA
>JBBJLR010000160.1:3345166-3355232 GCA_037577145.1 Brachypetersius gabonensis
TACATGGCCCGAAACCAGCAGGCGCTCTTCAGACCGCACTGTCCAAGGTGCTGAAACCGCAAAAGCCGCCGCTGTCAAAACACAGGCTTTGTGTCTGAGACTGTGCCCCTAGGTGGCGCTACAATATATATTTTTTTATTTAAAAAATATTTACTTATAAGTGTATTTAACTGATGCTGCGTATTGATTCATGCTGTCTTGTTTTTCAATAAGAAACTAGATAAAATGTGAATGTGGCAAATAGCTTCGATTTTATATTTGATTTGATTATAGTAATGTTTAATATTTAAATATTAGATTTATGGCAGTACATTTAAAATAAAAGTGAATAATACACTATATTATTGAATTTTGCATATAACAATGCGATTAATCGTGGAAAATCATACAATTTATTGCGATAAAAATTTTTAAACATTGCCCAGCATCTATATATACATATATATATACACAAATATTATTGTATGACATATAATAAAACAAACCATTGCAAGAGGCCATCCCCACTAACACTCTCGAAATGGTTAACCGGGGCAGCTTAGACCACATACAGTCCGTGACCTACCAGCCAGCACTTAATCAGATACACTCTTTCAGCTTAGTGCTGCTTTTGAGATATAATCCGTCGACATTGTACAGGGGGAACTTCACTGCCTTAAATAATGGAAGGAGCCACGAGTGAGGGGGCAGGACTCGAGTCGGGCAAAAGCATGTAGGTTCAGGAGCTGCTGGAAAGGGTTTTTTTCCATATGCTTTGTCAAGCGAAGGAGGGAGGGGCCAAAGGTCAGGTTCCCCCAGGCTCTGCCACACTCCACTTTTCAGTAGGCAGAGAACAGAATGTAGGGGGGGGGCATGTTTCATTTAATTTCACCTCTTTGGTTTTAAAGGCCAGCAGCGGATCTGGAGGCTCAAGGTTTGTGGAGTAAAGTTATTACTGTAGAGCCTTGGGGAGCGTGGTACAGTAAAAACTGACAAAAACCATGTGGACTTGTGCTGCACCCAGTCTTACTCTCACACGCAGAAACTAAACATGTGCAGGCTCCATGTGCAGCACAGGAAAAGGGCATAGCCATGTGCATTTATTTGGCATGAGCCCCAATTATTCTTTCTGCCTGTGTACACACAAAGGACTTCAGAGCCCTGTGTTTTTAGTGCGTGGCTGCGGTAAGGACCAAAATGCATCCAGACAGACAATTCCCTCATCACATGTCGCATGGGGGGGGGGGGGCAAACTTGTGTAGCAACCCACCCCTCCATTTTTAAAATAAACTCAACACCCCCCCCCCCCCCCCCCCACGGCCCCTTCAATTTGTGTGGAACAAAATGTACCCCACCTGACTCTGTCCTCCCTCCCACCATGACCTTGGATATCACTGCTGTCCCAACAAAAATGTCACGTTTGGTAACTTCATACAGGAAGGAAAAATCATGTGTTTAAATGTAACATGATTTTAGGAAAATAAGTAATTCTAGACTACTGCTATGAACTCATACATCATGAAAATTTCACACAATGTACAGGACAGCTAATATTTTCAAAGGGTCTAATTCATCTGACGGTGACGATATGCACTATATGTATTACATATAACATCTTACATATGTTTTTTTATATACTTATAAAATATTAATTATGACTGTTTGGAATAAATGAACCAAACACAAATATCATAAGTGGATTATCATGGAATTAATATCCTAAGTCTTAGAATTAACAACTGAATAATAAAGGCTGTCATAATTACTTGGTTACAACTTATTGTTGATTTAGAAATTAACCAATACATTTTACATTCTCAGTGAATCGGTTAAGTGATACTTTGCAGATTGAATGATAAACAGATCTTTAAACAGTTGTATTTAGCAGATTCTCCTTAAGGGGGCACTATCAGCACTTTTCGTAGCTTTAAATCACCGAAAGAAAGGAAACACATCTCGCAAGTGGCGTATTTGTATTTTGTTTTTGTGTGTGTACAAATATGTGTGTATGTGTATAGGGTTGTGTATGTGTGTGTGTGTCCCAGTTCTTTGAGCAGATGGGTCTCCCTCTCTCTTGCGGTGTGACACCTCTCTGAGGCAGCTCCTCAGAACAGATGGGCCCTGAAGGATCCTGGGTGTGTATGTGTGTGTATATGTGTGTGTATGTGTATGTGTAATCTGCACCACCCTGCTGCTCACAGACAGTTACGCCCCCACAAAATACACACTTCCACTGACAAATCCACATATGCCATGTCTGAAGCATCGTTTGTGACCTTTCTGATGCGCCGTACAGAAGAGAAGAATGGAAATGGCTTACGTGATTTGAGTGATCCAATCAATTTCATATTTATATTCATTCATATTTATATCCTGGCCAGAACAAAATGCAAACGTTTGTGGCCCTTGTGCCACAATACAATCCAAACACTGGCTTTGACAAACACAAAGCAAGGCTTTGACATTTGTTATGATGTACGATATCACATATGATATACAGTTTATTTCTCATACATTACATAATACGATTCACTTCTATAATGCAGCATCAGTGCCTTGAAAAAACAACAAAGCGTTTACATATGAAATCGATCACCAATCACATCAGGTCACTTGCTTTAACATGAAGTGACTGAATGTATTACTGTATTATTATTATTACATCCAGTCAACACATTTAACATTTATGTTTAAAAATTTTATAGTTAAAATGTTATGCATTTGTTAATGGTCTTACGGAAAACAAAATAGCTTTACATATTTTAGTACACAATTATGGTTTATTTGATGCATTTAGTGGAGAAAAAGGAAACATTAGATTGTGGCCTGTGCAAAAGTGAATGCACATTTTATATGAAATGTTTTTTTTTATTATGTTAAAATAAGCAAATACATTGAAATTGTACACTAGAATTAGAAGGAAAAATACATATTTCAGTTTGTTCCCTGTAAAGGATGTGTACTTATTTTCAGAGGACCGTAGATACAGTATTGTGAAATGCCCAAGATGATTTACTTTGCCTCGCAATTCTTCGTGAGATAAGGTAAATGCTGTTAAAATCACACCTACTAGGCACCAGTGTGTCTGCTGTTTAATAAGTGAGTGATTCTCACTAACCTGGGATTATTTGCCAAAAATAAACTGTACAGTTCAGCCCTTTTACAAGTTCAGTTAGTTCCTTGTCAAAAAGGGAGGCCATTGCTGTTTTATAGGCTGTTCAATAAATTACTTACTTTAATTACGTTCTTTATCACCTACTTTACTTACTTAACTTTTGATTGGGCCTTGAAGAAAAAGGAAAAAAGAAAAAAGCTGTGAATTATGACCAAGAACATGCTCTTTCTTCCTTTTCTGAGTTGGTGTAGCAAAACACTTGAGAGGTTCTCTGTCCCTTTAGTACAGACCAGCAGAATGCTTGAACAATATAAGACAAGATAAGATAAGATAAGATAACCATTTATTAGTACCACTGTTAGAAATACTTGCATTGTTACTGCAGCAAATTTGACAGAACAACCCAAGAAAGTAAGAGCATGTGTGTATATATATGGAATCCACTTTGAAAAAAAGCGTCTGCTAAATTCTATAAATCACATTTACAGAATTTAGCAGACACTTTATATCAAAGTGGCTTCCATTCCCTGACTACAGAGGACAGACTCCCTGGAGCAACTTGGGGTTAAGGGTCTTGCTCAGGAACCCAGTGGTGGTCTGCTGAAGAGAGAATTCGAACCCACGACCTATTGGTCCAGAGGCAAGCATCCTACCTACTAGGCCTAGTCTGGTCCATCCTTACTATAACACTGTTACTAGAAAAATTCAATATGCAAGTAATGATTTAATCTAAGAAAATTTTACTGCATGCTAGGATTGGTATCTTGGTAGTGCTTTAATTGATTTGGGAAAGAACTGTTGTAATGAAAAGACTAATCAGGTCTTTAAGCATCTTGTGTTCACCAGTATACCTCAGTGTACACCCTCATATAATCTAAATGTGCTGTTCTCTCTTATTATGCAGGCAAATTATATTAACACATCTTAATCAGCTAAAATACCTTTTTTATTCATTTCACATTCTTTAACCCCAACTCATAGTATTTTACTTTTAACTGAGCATGGTTGGGTGATTAACAGTTGTTAAAGTAGGTGAAAGTATTTAGTAACTGAATGTGACAGTTAGGTTAAAGGATCTCACTTCATTGCACTGAACGGAAAAAACAATAAAACCCTAGGACCCCATGCTCATAATATTATTATTATAAGACAATGCATGACCACTGGCATTATTTATTCCATGTATAGAATAAGCAGTATGTGTTTCCAGTGATTACATACTACTAACTAAAATGAATCGAAACTGTCCTGTTTCACCGTCAACAGAGGCGCATGTTTGCATTCAGTGAAGCGTTCATCGCTGAAAAGACGTTACTATCTATGATCTTACTGTGACTTAATGGGTTTTCCTTGATATCTGCAGTCCTCCGATGTGCCCAAACTGAACAAATGTGGTTATTTAATTCAGTAATGAAAGACACTGGAGGTACAACCAGCACAACAAAGTCGTGTAGAAGTTTCCGACCATAATTTGAACATGCTCGCACCGAGGCATTGCACAAACAAGCTCGATCAAAACTGGATCTTATCAAACCAGACCACACTTCCCCAGTCAAATCACTGGTAAATGACTGTAAGCAACATTACAGTGATGCTGCGCCCTTTTATACCACATAGACGCTGCAGAACATAAATCTCTATCGAGACTATTAGAATTAGACCTCCGAATAAACATAAACGTAAAGTCATCCTGCAAGAAGGAGCAAAACCGCATGCACGGAGCTCCAGGATCTGCATGCAACTCCGTAAACACACAAAGACTAAACTAACACAGCACAATTGCGCTCATGCATACAGACAGACATGCAGACAGGCTGCAGGATCTGAATATCAAACACGCACGAGCCTCTACAGCACGCTTTATACGCCCACCCCAAACCAAGATAAATACATTTGGAAGATTTTTTTCTTTAATTACTCACGCTTTTAGTGGATTCTGAATGACAGTCGCCATTTTGCCACACTGTAACCCAATATTCAAAATCTCAGACTTCTTTGGGACCCTTATAAAAAAAACAACCAATACGGACCTTAGTGAACAGGACTTCAACCAATAAAATCCAAGTCTTTAAAATGTGGGCGTGGCTTACAGCAGCTGTCAAAGCCATAACAACACATACATCTTTCTCTCCGTCTCTCTCTCTCTTTCTCCCTCTCTCTCTCTCTATATATATATATATCGACATATGTAATATATATTTACACAACAGCATTTTAATGAGTATCATATAAATAAAATGGCATTACAATTTTTCACAGAAATCTAATACAATGTTTATTGGTATGACAGCCCTTTATAAACGTTCCAGGCTTAATTCGACCCTCTTTTCGTGTCTGTTGTCTAAATGTTTTCACCAATTGATTTTAAATTAGATTTTTGTCACTCTCCTGCACAAGGTCTTTAAACATGAGAAGACTTGGCTTTGTTTTTGTCCCGCTCTAACCGTTCTGTGCAATGATTGACATCACAAGTGGCCAATCACCTGCTGGGATGATACATATTTTTGGTGAATGGTCCAATAAGCTTATAATGGGCGGGATACTTTGGTGAGCCACACGAGGAAACAACGTTGTTGGACCGTGTGTGTGGATTAGGAAGGTTTTTGGAGGCTAAAAACACTGGTGTCACAATGAAACAGAGAGTTAATGAGACAAAATAGGGGCTAGATGTTTAAAATTAGCTGAAAAAAAGAACAACAAAATATATAAAATGACGTGGTTTGCCACGTGTTCGTCTCTAGGATGCTAGCTGGTTAGCTAAGTGAGCTAGTGCCTTGTGTTTTTTTTGTTTTCATATCAGTGCCTCTCACTGCTGGTGAATAAAAGAAATGAAGAGACAAAATTGGAGAGGGAAGGGCAAACGGCACTTTTATCGACGGACTGACTGGAGAAGAAGAGATTATTCTGCTGGCAGAAGTCAAGAGAATGGGTAAAAACGCCAGCTGACCTAGCTGTTCTTGTTCTCCCTAAAAACAGTGTCATATTCTTTGGCTTAATTAATGTACAAAAACACGATACTGTGACTGAAAACATCACTGGCATCTGCTCATCCAACTTTGCTTCAGAAACCAAGGAATTTTTATAGGAAGTTTGTGTCCCCTCTGTTGCAGTTGCAGCTTCAACTGTTGAGGAGGCATTACACCGGATATCGCAACATAGCTGTGACAGTGTGACTGCATTCAGCCATAAGCGCATGAGTGAGATCTGGTACTGATGTGGGTAATTAGTTGAGGATCAGAAACGCCACTCCAAGTAACTCCTCTGCCTCTTAGCCCAATACTGGGGGTGGGGGTGCTGCTGTATGGACAAAAGTATTGGGACACCTGTCTACCAGGGTTGGGGCTAGGCCCCTTTCTTTCAGTTACAGGGAATCTTAATTGTTCAGCGTACCAACACATTCCAACAAGCTATGGACCAACTTTGTGGACACAGTCTGGAGAAGGCTCATTTCTATTCCAGCATGACGTGTGCCCCAGTGCACAAATCAAGGTCTATAAAGACGGGTTGGATGAGCTCTGTGTGAAGCAACTTAACTGGCACACACACAGCCCTGACCTGAACCCCATATAACACCTTTGGAATGAATTGGAACAGAGATTGCGAGCCATGGTCTTCTAATCCAAAATCAGTGCTTGACCTCATAAATGCTCAACAGAATCAATGGGCACATATTTTCCCACAGAAACCAAAATCTTGTGGAAAGCCTTCTGAGTGGAAGCTGTTATGGCTGCAAAGGGGGGACCAACTCCATATTAAAGTATTCAAATGCAATGTCATTAAAGTTTCTCATTGGTTGCGTTCTAAAGTAGCTAAATTCGTTAATTAGACAGTGTCTGGATGCTTTTGGTCAAAAACCTTTGTTATATAAAATTAGGAAGAAATGGAGAGATGTAGATTGCATCATTAACCGTATGTTGTTTTGTTGATTCAGGTGGGACAGCGCAACAGCAGGACCCTCTTCTAGAGCAGGAGAAAGCAGCTCTGACCAAGATGCAGCTTCTTCATCAAGAGCCACTGCATCTGCTCCGGGTTAGTGCTCACCATCCCTCCACTGGACTTTGAGTTTGTTTGGAATAATAATTTGATATGTTACAGATTCAGCAGATAGAGATTAACTCAGAAAATGCTGGAACTACTTCTTTCACAGAGTTGCCAGGCTTCTACTTTGATCGAGAGAAAAATCGCTACTTCCGACTTTTACCTGGTCACAACAACTGCAATCCATTAACAAAGGAGGTCCTGATGATGAAAGAGCAAGAGAAAAAGAGGTCAAAGCTGCTTTTAGAGGATGAGCACCCAAGGAAGGTGAGATTGCAGTTTCCAAGGTGCAGTGTCCATGCTTTTCTTTGCAGAGAAGTTCGAGGTAGAGTCCTCAGTGAAGAGTTCTTCACTGACTGAGTCTCTTAATCCTGTACAGAAAGCCCCTCGGACTGGACTTAACTCTGCATTGCTGTTGCAGAGGAGACATCTGGGAATGCTGCCCGTGAGCTCCTATTGTAGGTACTGTATCAGAGGAAACATACACTGTATACTAGACCAATATGCTAAAATATAAGCTAAATGAACAGTGACCCAAAATAAGTTTAAAGGAAGAAAAGGGGGGAGGGGGTCACAATTATGTTGACACATTATAAATGTGTTTTAAATCAACATATTTAGCTTCCAATTTTACGTATCAGGATATTCTGTCTGTATCTATGTGCTTAAGATGGGCCTGATGGATATATAATTGCAAAATGCTGAAGTATCCTTTTAACTTTAGTGCACAATAGTGACATTTATTTCAAGTAGTTTTGGACAATTTCTATTGTTCTATTTAAAAGGCAATAACCTTTTAAAATGCTGTACAAACATCTCAAACAAAATCGTGTTACATGATGTGATGGAAAGAATTTCTTTATAAGGCTGGTCCATGAAGCAAAGGTCAGTGAGATGAAACGGCACAAACTGGAGGTGCAGAGCTCTGAATCCAGCAGCCCAAACACAGACAACTTCCGCCTCATTGTGGTGAGCTCTTGCCTCTTTCTCAATGGACAAACTAGTCTATCAGAGCTCATAGAAAATACCTCAGGCATAGTGTTTGTTCAGTTATTACGGACGGTCTCAGGATTTTACTTGAGAAAAAATGAGAAAGCTGAAAACTCATCTATTATACTTAATAGTGGTACAGGTGAAGTTTCAAGTAACCTTTAAAAAATGTTAAACATTTAAGCAGCTTTATTTCTTATTTTTTGCATTCAAAAGTTTGAATGGTAATTTAATGAATTTTTTGGATTTTTTTTTCCCAACATAATTCAGCAGCTTCCTAGTATTTTCTATTCTGAGTGTTTTGTACATACAGGAAAAAATGTCAAATCAAATGTCAAACTGCCCTGTCACTCTAGGCAGATTCAGCTTGTGAACAAGTCTTCACAGTGAATGACGTGTCACACGGAGGCTGCAAGTACGGCATCATGAACTTTCGTGGATGCAGGAAAGGCTCGCTCTCTGTGGAGATGTGTGATAATCTGTACTTCACTAACCGCAAGGTATTTGATAATAGAATGAATGCAAGTAACAATTATACATTTCTTGTACTGTCTCGACCAGCAATTTACAGTAACCCCCGCAAACGTTCCAAGAGCACCCCCGTACAGTAACCCCTCAGTTTTACGCGGATCAGCATTTGCAGATTCAGTATAATGTGGGTTTTTTCTGAGAACCAAGCAGTTGTCAACCGCCATAAAAAGAAAAAGCTTGCTGCAGCATGTAATATGACCGCTCCGTGTCTTGTACTCCCAATTTTCAACAGTTATCTCAGTTTATTTAGTATTAGTAAGCTGTCTAAACATGTGGGTAGAGAGAGTTATCTGAACGTTTTTGTCTTTTCCAGCATGTCTTTGCACAATGCTAACTGCTAGTGGTTTTTTAAGCAAATGTTTTTTTTTTGGTTTTTTTTAAAAAACCAAAACACAACAACGTGTTTTTTCACTATACGCAGGTGCACTTGGAACACAACCGCGTGAAAAACGGGGGATTACTGTATTGCCACAAAACAGCAAAAAAGGTGGAGGATATTTGTAGTTCCACATTATTGTGGAGATTTCCACGTACCATTATCAGTTCGGTTCTGCGTTTACACTGAATCCGCATAAAAGTGAGGGGTTACTGTATATATTTTTAAATAGATTGAATAGTCCTATTAATACTCATACTTGAAATCGGCCGTATAATGTTTACATTTTATAATTAACCATAATTATTAGTATTTACTGCCGATAGAAATAGGAGACAATCCAATAGGAGACAACCACGTAGCAACCACAGTTTTGTGTCTTAAAAATAAACACTGGAGAATACTAAATGTTGAATGGAGTACTTGAGAAGAGGCCAGCCCTGTAAAATGTTTTCATATCATTAGGATTTTGCTTGCAAACCCCTAAAAAGTACTTTGCACTGAGCATATCAGTGAAAACATAAAACATTGCCATTCAGATGTCAGCACAACTACAGCAATAGATGAAAAAAGACTGGATATAAAAAAATACTGGTCAAACTTGCATTCCTTATGTAGGCTGGGAAAATATTCCTGAGTTCAGAAGCTTCATAGGAGAAACATTCTTTAACTTGCCGAATCACTAATGATCCTTGGAATTTGCTGTAAGCCTGCTTCAGCTGCCTGAAGTGGTCGAGCTATGTCAAGTCAAGTAGATTTTCTTGCTATTAAAAAAGTAATGAAAGTCAAAGAGCATCTGTTTTCAAGAGACTGATCATTTATTTCTACTTGTTTCAGGTAAACTCTGTGTGCTGGGCATCTGTGACTCATTCAGACTCTCATGTCCTGTATCCTTAAATTGTACTTAAGTTTGCAATAATTCTCATTCATTCATCCAGTCCTTGTCATATTGATGGAGAACATACAGTGGATATAAAAAGTCTACACACCCCTGTGAAAATGTCAGGTGTCTGCAGTGGAAAAAATGAGACAAAGAT
>JBBJLR010000160.1:3364341-3376556 GCA_037577145.1 Brachypetersius gabonensis
TTAAATAGTTCACTTTCATAACTTCCAAAACATATTTCATTTTCATAGTCGTTAAATAAACCTCGTTTTTAATCGTTCAACTGACTTGAACTTCTATAGAAAAAAAACTTACTTAACTGTTCTCACCTCACCAGTTTGTTAGATTACATCGACACCAGTCTGTAATCTAACATTAGCCGCGTTGTGAAGATGCTGTTAAAGCATCATAGAAACCCCATAAAACAGATCTATTATAAGACTATCTATCATTTGATAATGCTGAACTATCACAATCAGCTAGGGCATTAAAGGAAAAGACTATTTGTCTTTTCTCTGTGTGCGCCCTGGTGTACACAACGAAATCTCTGCCTCTGACTGGGTTACACTGACACACTAAATTTACTTAACCAATTATTATAGTCTCCTTATAAAAAGGGCGCTAACGTTAGCGCAAGGGGAATCTAAACACAAGACCACAACAAGACAAGAGCAGAGAAGAGAGAGCCATATCACATGTGTGGAGATACTTCACTTGAGACCTCATGAACAGCACAGTGACCTGCACAACCTGCAAGTCGGTGTTAAAGCACAATAACAGTACTGGCGTTATGCATGGCACCTGAAAAGGTATCCGCCAGCTAACATGGGTGGCGCTAGCACTGCTGGGAGTCGTCCAGTCCAGAGGAGCGGAGTAGCTTTAGGGTAAAGCCTCTGACTGATAAGAAAAAACAGCAGATCACTTAAACGCTTGTTAATTTCATTGTTAAAGATGTGAGACCTTTGGCTGCAGTACATGGCGATGGCTAATGTTACAGAGAACTTTAATAAAAGTTGCTCATTGCTCGACACCTGTGTTCCTCTGCTGTGTCTATGTGATGACATAATCACATGACTTGTGGGCTCGGATAAGTCAATCGAAAAATCTGAAGTAGATATATGCCCTAATATCAGCTATCATCTTGTCTTTTGATTACGGAGCTTTTCACTCTTCTAGTAAGACCATTAGTCAGGTCAGGTACTCATGCTAGAGGATTAGTTCCAGTCTGGTTGACAGGGAATAGTTGGCCTCAGGCACATTTAACATTTGACATTTAGGGCAGAGTTAGAACAGGACATGAGAACAGTCATTAATCATGGAATCCCCTTTTCATATATATTACACTACCAGTTAAAAGTTTTGCACAACACAGGTTTGTGCCACTTATCCATTTCTTTCAACTGAAGATTTCTATTCTTGTTAACAGAGTGAACAACTATAAATGAGAATATATCAAACAAAACAAGTTTCCCTTATAGGAATAGAAAGAATATGTCACAGTGAATATCTGACATCCTGTTAAATTCTACACTGTCCTTTTGAATTTAAAGATTCTAGAATCTTTAAATTCCATATCATTTCATGCCTAACAGTTTTTTATTGATCAGTAATGATGGATAAAAATATGTTATTTTCTGGTAATAAAGATAATAATAAATGGTGAACATACTGTAAACTGAACCCAACAGCACTACTGCCCTATATACCAAATAGTGCTCTTGTCTCTGGGTTCAGTTCCTTTTCTGTTGGGAGTTTGCATGCTCTCCCTATGTCACAGTCCAAAGACAGGTGAACTGAAGATGCTAAATTTCTCTTTGGTATGAATGGGTTTGTCTGTGTGTCTGTCCTACAGTGAACTGGCGTGCTTCTCTGGGATAGGCTTAATAATAATAATAGAAAACTGATTGTTTTAAGAGTGCTGACTTGTTTTTAGCTGGTGAAAGAACAATCCTATGACGTTTGATGGCCACTGGATACTTCTCACTTCACTCATCACAAGTTCATCCAAACTCATTTAGCCGAGACCATTCACTCTGGGTAACAAACTGTGATGTAACTTTCTCTTCCCTTCAGCTGCAGAAGTGTGGGATTCTGTTACTTACTGTTGGCATCTTGTCCCCACTTGTCGTTGTGCTATTGAGCCAAAGTCACCGTGAGTCATGTCACCCCCTCCTCTAAACAAAGAGTGTGAGAATGGCAACACCCATTAATTCCCAGAGTAGGACACACCTCCAGCGTCTCCGTCTGTCATAACCAAATCTCAATATTTTTAGGCAAATCTACATGTATTGTTGCATTGTATGATATGGTTATGATTTGTCACAAGTTTTTGAGACTAATTTGAGGAGAACATGCCATTTACTGGCCTGGTTAAACGTTTCTGGGTGTTGCACATATCAGGTTGCTGATATATTGCTTTGGCCAAACATTTGAAACTACTTTCTAGTTTCAGACCACCATTCGAACAAGGTTCTGTGAACAGATGGCACCAAATTAAACCTTTCAATATAAATCTTTTTTATGTTTGGAGACAACTTCAACCCAACTGCAAAGCATGGTGGAGGTAGCTTAATCTTTTGAGGTTGCTATGCTGTCTTGGGGCCAGGATAGATTATTTAAGGTCTAATGAAGTTGAATTTGTGGCAGGAAATAGTATGAGAGACTAAAAAACACAGTAACAAACCACCTGTCTGTATCTACCTTAGAAAACCTGAGTGATAACACAATATTGGTTTAAAACATAAAAATGAATCATCAACAGATCAGCTCAAGCATTCTGGTTAACAGACCCTAACCCTAACCCTAACACCCAGTCAATCGATTCAAGATGGCGGCATGAGTAGACGTTTGAATGCCGGCCTCTCCATGTGATTCAAAAATAGTGCTTGCTGTCTATTTAATGTCTGTCTGTTGTCTTCCGTTTGTTGTAACCTGCACTCTGTTGAATGTTGTATGTTGCTGTATGTTGCACCGTGGTACATGGAGAAATGTTGTCTCATCCCACTTTGTATGTGCACACAGCTACTGATGACAATAAAGTAACTTTGAACCTTGAATTTTAATCATGAATTAAGCAAGATGTTTTAAAAATATACAATCAGTTTTTTTCTAAAACAGTTTTAAAGGAACATTTCACTGAAAACCAATTGTTAAATGGAGTTTAAAATTTGTAATTATTATTAACATTTAAAAACGTGCCATTCTGTCCACATATGACCTGTTTTTGTATTCATTGTTGATAATTATTTCATATTTCAGCATAAAGGTACTGTAATAAATTCAGCCTGTAGAAATGTAGTCACTACTGTACTTCATGGGGGGAGAAAAGAACAAAAGAAAATATGTAAATAACTGTGTCAAATCACTGACTAGTCATGTTTATTTCCCCCAATAATGAAATTTCCGCTTGTTATTGAACATAAGAGGTTCACACACAATGTTCATTAGAGGTCTTGGCTGCCTAAACCATGTGTTCAAAAAATATGTAGCAAAGCTGTTCTGTCATTGTTATGGCCTGAAGATCAGATCATGTTTTAGGTGACAATCATGCTGTAACATAATATGATAACATAATATGTTTTAAGTTTCTTATCTAATGAAATGGCAACTAGCAGTCAACATTTTACTGTTATTAGTAATAATTCTTTATTAGAGTAAGGACTCTAAGTCCAGTATGGACTTTAATGACATTGCATTCAATTACATAGGCCTTAATATGGATTTGGTCCCCCTTTGCAGCTATAACAGCTTCCACTCTTCTTGGAAGGCTTTCCACAAGATTTTGGAGTTTCTGTGGGAATTTGTGACCATACATTCTATAGAGCATTTATGAGGTCAGCAACCAGTGTTGGACGAGAAGGCCTGGCTCGCAATCTCTGTTCCAGTTCAACCCAAAGGTGTGGGATGTGGTTGAGATCAGGGCTCGGTGTGGACCAGTTAAGTTCTTCCACCCTGAACCCCGAGCTTTGTCCACTGGAGCACAGTCATGCTGGAATAGAAAAGATTCTTCCCCAAACTGGGTCCACAGAGTTGGAAGCACGGCGTTGTCTAAAATGTCTTGGTCTTCTGAAGCATTGAAAGTACTGAAAGTAAGGGATCTAGCCAAAACCCTGAAAAACAGGTGTGTCACAATACTTTTGGTGATATAGAACACATCACAATACACAGAACGAAACAGGCGAGGAGTGAAAGCTCAGCTTTAGGCTGCTTGTGAAAACTGATCAAATTGCAGCATGTGAGCTTGTATCTCGGTTGCATTGGCTAAACCGAATCCTCAGTTGCTCAACACACTGTTGCCCAATGCTTTTTTAAAAGGTCAGGCCGTGAGGGGGGATAAGAATAACAGACTGAGTCATTTGACTCAGTGGTCAGCCTGATACACCAACAAATCCAATCAAGTCATGATGAGAGTGAAAAAGATAATGGCACATATTCAGCACTGTCAATGACCGTAACAAGGCTTTGAAGTGATTATCAGCTCATCAGGTTTGTGGAAGAGCTGCTGTTTGAAGGTCAGGAATTGTGCTTTGATGTAGCATTGAAATGACAAATGTAGAGGTTCGTTATACATTTAGGACTAAAACTCACATCATCCTTCAAATCACGCAAGAGCTGTTAATGTTTCCTGTTATCAAAATCTCTTGAATTTTTTCCCCGAGCTGTTGAGAGCTGTTTGTGACTTAAAGGAACCACAGATCTTTTCAGCTGTGTGTGAACCTCTGTGTGAAGTAAAAAAAAAAACATAACAGTTTATAAGCCTCTCACCGAAACTGGGAAGAACTCCACGAGGCATGGCAGTTAGGGCAGGAGTGAGTAACGTTATTGCCTGCAGGCAAATCTACAGACAACAGCTGTCAGACACAAGCACATGTATAGACTGTCAGAATTTGCATAGAATCTCTTAACTCACTATATATAAATAATTTGTATGCATTTTTATTATTTTTTTATTTTATTTATATTGGTCTTTTAGTTTCCCATATCTAATGTACTCTGTAAAATCTTACTATCAAATGTTTTGTTAACTCTCTCTCTCTCCCTCTCTCCCTCTCTCTCCATATATATATATGTGTGTGTCTGTGTGTGTGTGTGTGTGTGTGTGTGTGTGTGTGTGTGTGTGTGTGTGTTCTATTTTTCCCACCAATGCATGTCTGTCATGATAGTGATAATTGTCTTATTACATGTCCACAAACAACACTAGTCCCAGCCAGGTGCTCGAATACAGGACCTTCTGCATCAGCCTGAACACTGAGTGACATCAGTGAAACTCAGAGAGTCTGAAACTGGAATGGCGCCAGGGAAGGCGCTGCTCTGTTTAGCCTGAGCCCTGGGAAAGGAACGAACAAAGAAGTGAGTAACCGTCCCTCAACCACAAAGCCAGAGAACCACCTCAAAGCTCCTGGGAACATGAACCTGTCAAACATGGTTCTTCTTGCACAATGTGAAGAAAGTAGTATCAGTGCATGTCTGCAGAAAGTGTAGATCTGTGGATGTGTCAGAGAGACTAAAGGAGGAAATATCTGAGCACCACATTGTCCAGAGATAAGCAATAAACACAATTCATTCATTTTGAAAATTTGTACTGAAAAACATGCATCAAAACACTTCAGCGTGTGAGAAGACACTGCTGTGATGTGCTGTTTTTTAAACAAAACAGACCTAAAATTCACAAAAAATTTTTTTGTTGGTTACTACAACTTTATTTTTGTGCTTATTATTTTAAATAATATTTCTAAATATTTCAAAATACAGGCTGGGAAGTGCCTAATGATACACGCCTAGATAAAATGGAGCACCGCCAGTATACTGATCATCGTCTGATCATCTGGAATCACCTGCAACTGTTTCTTCACTGGTTATGTTAGATGGTCTTTGTTCTGCCTGAATGATTCATACGTAGGTCACTGTGTGGCTTAACAAAAAACAATTCCTCTGAAACTGTTCAGGTTCAGGGACTGGACCGAAAATGAGAGAACTTTGAAAGTCCTTCAGGAAGTCTGGCTCTTTGGAGGCAAACTATGAAGAAATTTGCTCGCTACTCTAGAAATAAATACAGTACACATACACCATATACATCATACACAGTTCAAAATCTGCTGTCAAAATGACAATAAAACAGGAAAAAGGAAATGAATGAAACACATGATGTCATCCAGTCACTAAGATCTTTTTCTGCTGGTGAGTCATTTGATTTGTCAGATTATTGCAAGTGCTCTGGTGACTGGGAAGTCCTGTTTTCCCTAAATGAGAGAATACTCATTCAGACTGTGCAATATATATGAACAGGATATTCTCTGTGTACTCTTTACAAGCCCGTGTTCTGTGTACTAGGCATTTTAAACTGGAACAGGAAGACATTTTCACAGGCATGTTGGCCTATAATGAAATGTCTATACATGGCTGTCACCTGGACCAGCACGGGCCGTGACAATATCACCCCCGTCGTCACTATGGGGAACCCATTTTCCTATTAATATCTGGATGATTTTCCCACTGTGTGTTTAAAATTATAAACGCTATAAGGGGTGTGTATTCATTTGGGACCGCTGGTGGCCTAGTGGTTAGGGATTAGAAGATAGATCAGAAGGTTGTGGGTTTGAATCCCATGACTGTTAGTGGCACCGCTGAGCAAGGTAGTGTCACTGTTTCTTTTGTTGTTGACTCTGTGGTGTGTTGACGTATGACAAATTCACACCAGCTTGTTTTTAAGCTCTGGCTGGAAATATTACTTTACATTAACACTCGTGGTGGAACCACCCTTCATCCCCAGCGCACGCCGCAAAACAAACTCAGTACCTCACCATGCACTCTGGGCAGCTTAATTTTCTTGTACATCACCTCCATGTTTTGATGTATCTTCTCTCTCCTGCTCTTCCCTCAATCTCCTCATAGTTAGTGTTAAATCACCACAAAATATAAAAAGTATTTTATTGTGCATATCTCACAAACACGTAATAGTAATTTCAACAGTACACATAAATCCCAAGAAAACATATCTAACCTCTTCCTCTCATTAGTTCTACCCTCCTGGTCTTCTTGGTGAAGTTGTTATTCACTCTGCTATACAAGCAGAGATTTTTTCCAAGGTTTGCACCAGTGCCCAGCTTGACTTGACTTGGTGGTGGTGGGGATCGCAAGCAAGCGGTCAAGCTAACAAACTAATGCCCTTCCTTCTGTGCACTCGTAGATGAATAATAAAATATAAAATAATAAGAAATATTATTAATAAATACTAGTAAATAATGTGTTACACGTTTAAGTGTGAAGCTTCAGTTTCACACTCAAGGTCAGTGCTCAGTACATCAAGAAGAACGAAGTGAAAACAAAGGTGGTGATTGGCCACACTGTTGTGTCAGTCATTACGCTACTGAGGAACTGAAATTAAGAGAGCAACCTTATTTTTATGAGCAAAAAAAATGATAGTTATGATTTTTTTGTATTATTTTTCTTGGTGGAACTGTAGTTTTATAAGACCTGTAGTCTTATAGAAAGAGCCACTGATTAACACTAGATCTCTGCTGCAGAGTCTGCTACACCCAGTCCCAGTCTAAAGCACTGTAAAGACTTTACTGAGTTGGATCAGCCATAGGAGCTGCATGTAGATCCACTCTGAAACCAGCACTTTCTAAAAGCCCTTCGTACCTGAAATAAAGCATGATTAAGGTGCTAAGTTTAGAACCAGAATGCACATCAGCATCAAAACACAGTTTGTTACAGTTCTTTAAATAGTGTGCGCACAGATAGCTTAGCTTTCCTGCCAACTTCTAGCTGACTAATATTCAAATACAGCTCATTTCTCTCTCATTTGTGGGAGCATCAGAGGTGTGGGTGTTCTGAGACAGAAGCTGATGAAAATTAGTGTAATTATTTTAATGTTGGTGATGGTGATGGTCAAAGTTTGTTTGTCCAGAGGAAAGGGGGTGGGGTTGGCTGATGGTAGCAGGGTTGGACAGCCAGCCCTGTTTATTTTCCAGCTGACTCACTTTAAATGCTTTTTAAACAGGCACTCAAGTACAGCACACTGCAACATTGGACTATAACTGCATTGAAATGAACTAGCTCCTGTTTTCTCTTCAGTTAATCTTGGTATAACCTAGTTTTCCTCAATCCTGCCCTTAAAGAACCCTAGCCTAGCTCATTTTAGTGATTTCCCTGCTCTAATATCCATTCCAAATCAGGAAGTACTTACTAAGTACCTAATTACTAAGAGCCAAAAAACGTGTACACAAGAACCTGGAGTGTGAAACACCATTACAAGAAGTTTTTATATTATCCAAAACCAATTTATAGTTGTTATTACTTTTATATTTTAAGTTATGATCAGTCCTCCTTTTGTCTTCTGAATCCTTTTTGTACTTTGATCTTGGCTAAATGAATAACTGTCACAACTGAAGTTGTATGCACAACCAAATTCAAAATACACTTAGTTTATTTTCTATGTTTAAAATGAATTGGAACATCTTTTACAGGGAATATACGTTTCTGCAAATTTTGATGAAGCATTTCTACTTACTTCCTAAGTTTAACATGCTCAGGTAAATAAAATAGAATTGTGCATTAAGTCTGTCTTCTGTAGAAGATCCACATAGTCACACTTATGTAATTTGATCAGGGTCTTTCAAGGTTTTGCACATTACTGGAAATGTATACAGTTGGCCCCTTTTCTACACTACCTGACAAACCACAGGCCCTGTCTTTACTGCTCTGTACCAAAAGTGCCCAAATTTAACCTTTAACTGTCATTAACCATACTTTTTGTAGCCTATGCAGAATTACTGTTGATCTCAGATTGAAAGAAAGGATTTCAACCTTTTAGATATTATTAGCACGAAACAAGCACTGAATGTTTTTACTACCATTTATTAGTATCATGAAGCAAAAACACTGTTTAGATGTTCAAAGTGATAAAAAAAACAACACTTCTTGCCCAAGGTGTTAACTCAGAACAGTTAAAACTGTTAAAAAATAAACAGCGTTTCAATTATCTTCCACAAGAAGAATAAACAATAAACAGGTTGTGTTTTAGTACAAACAGCATTATTTTACTCTATCATGTGTCCACATTGTTATCAATGAATCCTCTCCAAGATAAAGGCTGCAATCAACATAAACAAACCATGGCTCCAAAGCAAATCATGGGGGGGCTGAGGCAGGGGTCTATAGTTTCAAATGTCTAAACTTATCTTCATATTGTGTTACAAATGCATGAATTAAAGGAGGAGGTTGACTGGGAAGGAAAGAGAAGAATACTAGGACACTGATCAACAAGTATTAGGAAAAGTCCTCATGCAGAAGACTCAACAAAATAAACCTCCATGGGCAATCGCAATTTGCAAGACAATGGGTGTCCAAGAGATGTCGCTTGGCTGAATAAACTGAATCCTGTAGTCGCGAATTTGTCTCTTTAAGTGTTGAAAAGGAAGAGATCAAGCACACAAGTCACACTGTAGCTTGAGCTTGGGCTGTCGCATATGAAAAGTCCTGTCGAACAAGTTAGCGCCCAAGACAAAGGCAAGAGAATGGTCAACCATTCTGGTCCCCACCAGCTTCTCACAATCGCCTACATGTGGGAAGCTCCACTCAGCTTTGAATAGGCACCCATCCAGATAATGCAAATCCAGAGCATTTACATGTGGTGGGTGCTCTTTCATATAGTGATTTTCGTTAAGATGTTGAATCCAATGAGGCATTTGTCACTGTCTGGCAGTAAATCATGACAGAACTAAAATGTTAGCATTCATTCTTTTTTGTGGTCTGGGACTTGGCCGTTTAGTTTCTTGTTGTCTTTCTCGTACACCTTATGATATGCACCCCTGCGTTATTAGTATGTACGTGTAAGAAATAAGTAATGGAATGCGTCAGGGATTGCAGTTCGGTGAGATGTGCTTCAATCCAAAAAGTTGAGGTCACCCCATGTGCTAGCCGAAAGACACCCTCCCCGCGAAGATCCGCACCAGATCAATTATCTCTGCATTTCACATGTCCGCAATAAATAATAAATATATGTAAAGTTCACTTTTAATGTCCCATGGGGTCAGATGAAGCAGAAGAACTTTTTCCAGCTGCACTTCGAAAAGGCTTTGGCCCGTCGGTCGGACAGTTTCATCTTTTTGGCCTTCCTGGCCTTGTGTTTGATGGCTGCAAATATGGCAGCGTCAAAGGCCTCCTTCAGGTTCTTTTGCGTCAAAGCTGAACACTCCACGTACTCGGCGGCTCGGATCTTCTCAGCGACGCTCCGGCCTCGTGAACTGGGCACGGGCTTGACCTTGTAACGGTCCAAGTTTATAAGAACGTTGACATCCAACAGGAGGTCAGACTGGGTTCCTACTAAAATGATGGGGGAGTTTGGGTTGCAGCTGCGGATCTCAGGGATCCATTTCTTGGTAATGTTCTCGAAAGAAGTTGGGTTGACCACGCTGAAGCACAGAAGAAACACATCCGTGTGGGCATAAGACAGCGAGCGGAAGCCGTCAAACTCCTCCTGAAATGCCAAAGATGAACAGATAAATGTTAACTGCATTCATTTCCATTGAAGTAAACAAGCTCTCTTACATTCTAAAAACCCTTAAAAGGATTTCTTTCAGACTTTATATGTTTAAGATGTAAACAAAACCGTCTGGATTTCAGAGAAAATTACAGAGTAAAATTGTTCAAAGTGTGGGTGATAGGAACCAGATGACTGAAGTGTGTAATGCCTCAAAGTTTTCAACACAAAAGAGTCTGACTGAGAGTCACATGATGGGTTACAAGGTAAAAGAAAAATGCTTCATTAAGATTTTTCACTACATTTATACTATAAACATCTGGGGCTTTTGGATAGGAAATGAAATGGATAGTACCCCCAAAAACTATTTTTAAACATTTGCCACTACATTATTATTATTACTATTATTCTTGATTGTAAACGAAATGGGTAGCATACAAAGAAAATGTATTGACCATTCTATTAATATTATCAACATTTGGTGGCTTTGGACAGTAAATTAAACGCATAGTACCCACAATTGTTTATGATTCACCACTACATTACTTTTATCAACATTGCATAGTAAATAAAATTGACAGCACCCAAAGAAAGATAAAAAAATAAAGATTGACCACTACATTGTTATTATGGACATCTGGGGGTTTGGGATAGTAAATAAAACGTAGACAATGCTGCAGAGGCCTGTAGATGAGCCCAGATCTTCAATAATCTTACTGAACTTAAGCTTCATAGTTGTCACAGAATAATACATAGACACCTTAAGACTGAATAACGAGTTTAAGGGAGTTAAAGGATGCAAACTACCCACATACTATAAACTCAGTAATGTTCTGATCAGACTCTTACCTGTCCAGCTGTGTCCATCAGTTGAATCCGTACAGGCGTACCATCTACCTGCACTTGTCCTGTGTGAAGAATGGGAAACCAGTTAAAATGCATTCACTGGCAGGTTGAAGGTGGAACTTTGGCGTGACCAGGACCTGATCCAGAAAAGCAGAAGTTGTTGAGCTTACCTGAGAAGACATCAAATGCTGTCTGTTTGTAGTCTGTGGGATAGCCATTGGAGGTGTAGCTCACGATCATACTGGTCTTGCCAACAGCACCATCTCCAACCAGCATGCAGGTGATGGCAGGGTCCAGCTCATCGTCCTGGTCCAGGCACACTGATGGCACTCTTGAGTGTTGGTAGAAATAATCCATTTGAGGTGGCATGTCCAAAGACTGGAGGCTGAAAAAGTTATTCCTCAAGAACTCCGGGGAGAGCACTGCGTGACCACAGCGACTGAAACCACACCTTAGTTCCTCACACTCCACATCCTCATCTTCACACCTCCTGTCTGGCTTTGGGTTTTTAACTCAGCTAAGTTTGAAAAGGCGGCGGATTTGCATAGTCCCGCCCCCTCGTCCGCCCACTGACAAATCTCAATCACCACAGCAGACTGGATAAAGGTGTTAAAAGCACAGTATATTATTAAGTCATTTCAATGTATGTAATACTTGCACTTGTCTGATTTTTCTTTTTTATGTACCCTCACAATATTTGTACAATGTGTTTTTGTATAATTGTGTTTGTATCTCATGTTGTTTGTTGTGTTAAAAGTCTTTAAAGAGTACATTTTAAAGCTGAAAACAAAGCAACAACATTGTGCCAGTCTTCCATTTCTAAATAAATAATATATTATCAAATGATTCTGTTCATTTCAGGTTCAAGCTTTACATTATTCACTTCTCAACATAAAAAAACATTAGTCATCATCACAGTCGCAATGACAGATTGAAAAATAGAAATGAAATACACTCGAACAGAAAAAAAGTAAATTGTTTACAGACTATTTAAATTCAACATGAACATTTGACAACTTATTAAATATAAATATATATATATATACCAGACAACTTATTTAAAAAAAAACAACTATATACGTATATATA
>JBBJLR010000160.1:3376656-3391695 GCA_037577145.1 Brachypetersius gabonensis
CGTAGTCATACAAGTACAACACACAGTGAAATGTATCCTGTACCACTCCTTTAAGACATTATAACCAATTAGTTAATTTAAATTAAATGGATAGACACTATATATATTTGTGAATATTTGATTACGATTGCAATTACGTTATAATACTTAGAATAAAGAAAAATAGAAAACCTTAAACAGACTTGAATAGAAAAAATACTTAAGTAAATTAATTACACTTCAAATGAAAAGGATAGATTATATACAATTGGGAATGTTTAATCATGATCGCAATAATGTTACAACAGTTAGATAACACATATAATGAAGAAAAATAGAAAAAATGCACCTAAACACACAAATAAAGTCAATTACGCATAGAAACTATTTAAATTCAAAATAACATTTGAGCAAAATTGCAGTCATCGTCACACATTTAAAAAAGAAAAGGAAGGGAAAAATACACTTAAGTAGAAAAAACATTAAGTAAATTAACACTTCAAAATAAAAGTACACGGACTATTTAAATTAACTACGAACATAATTAAAGTTAGAGACAATTTAAATGGAACATATTACAAATTACAGTCATCACGATATGACGTTATTACTTTCAATAATGAATAGAAATATAGAAAAACAATAAATCTACTTAAACCGAAAAAATGGTTAAGTAATTTAATTACACTTCAAAATATGAGCAGAAACTGCACACATTCGTGAGTACGTTAGAGTGAAATGAACCATGGCTGAACGGCGCCCCCTGTTGACAGACAGAAACACTGCAGCCAATGGTCTGTCCGGTCACATGATTCTGGTCACCTGACACAGAGGCGCTTCCCACAACAGTGGACGGTTTCTCCAGACTAAAACAGTTTAATTTGATAATTATAGTTTTTTTGGGGCTGTGTACATCATTTACGTGCTTATTTCGACGTCAGCGATTTCGTGCTAATTGCTTAAACGGGTTAAACGGTGTTAAAAAAGGAAGGAAAGGTGTTACCTGGGTGTCTGATAGCTAACAGGCTAGCTAAGGAGGAGGTTGTGAAATGATGCAGATGGTGGTTTTTCAGTATTAAAAACAGATTCTGCTCCGATATAAAAGGGTAGAAACACAATGGCATCAATCCTGGACGAGTACGAAGACTCACAGACCATCCGTCATCCTTCCCAACCCTCCCGTATGTCTGCAGCTAACATGATTGGGATCACCCATTCAGGTAAACCAGCCTGACATTTGTTTGGTTACACGATATGGCAAAAAGTATTGGGACAGCCCTGTTTTCCAGGGCTTGGGCTAAGCTCCTTACTTTCAGTCAAGGACAATCGTAATGCTTCAGCAAACCAAGACAGTTTGGTCAACACCATGCTTCTAACTTTCAGCACGACTGTGTCCCAATGCACAAAGTAGGGTCCATAAATACACGATTGGATGAGATCAGTATGGAAGAATTTGACTGGCTTCCACAGCCCTGACCTCAACTCCACTGAGATTGTGAGTCAGGCCTTCTCATCCGACATCAGTGTCTGACCCCATAAATGCTCTACAGAATGAGTGAGCACAAATTTCCACAGAAACACTCCAGTGGAAGCTGTTATAGCTGCAAAGAGGGGACCAAATCCATATTAAAGTATGTATTTGAATGCATAGTCCCTATTGTTGTAATGGTCAGGTGTCCCAATACTATTGTCTATATGGTGTATGTGACAAATGTGTCATTTTCACCCTTATCACTGATGAAAATGTGGGGAAATGAGGTGGAGAGAAAGGATAAACCCTCTGACACTCAGTGTTTATTGCAGGGTTTGTGAATTTGCGTCTGGAGGAAGAAAAGCCCATATTCAACAAACAGCGGATCGATTTCTCACCCCCTGAGAAGATCAACCACTTTGCAGTTTGTAACAACCAGCTGTGCATGAGTCTCGGGAAGGACACCCTTCTGAGGTAAATTAGCATTCACAGACGCAGGACTTGGTGCCAAAAACCTGTTAATGTCCCCTTAGATGAATGGTGCTAATTGGGATGGTTATTACATTTTTGGTGATTAGATAAATTGATTAGATTATGTTCATACCACAAATCCTTGGTAATCTGACTTGTTTTTTTGCTTGATAATCCTGCACAAGTAGAGTAAGCTAATTTATACAGCACATTCCACACAAACAATTAGAGGATAACATAGACTGGGATAGAAGAAATTGATTAAGAAGATACAAAATTAAGAAGTGCAGTTTGTTGAAAATAAAATAAGTAAAAACTGACGTAAAATGAATAGAAAACATGAGAATAAATCAAGAATATGCAGAAAAAATGTAAAGTTTAGAGAAAGGGTATAGTACCTTAATTGGTCTTGTAAGTGTAGGTGAACATACTTTTCAGTATTTTTAAAAAAAAGGTTTTCAGTCATACCTCAAAGCTGCAGGAGGTTTATTCCATGTTTAGTTCTAATTCTAAAGACAGATCGTGCTCTAGAGCTAAAAAAGGCTTGAGGTCTATAAATACATGAGATGCATTTACTCCCCCATTCATACATTCCCTATATGGAAAATAAACAACAAAAACAGTCTGTTTCAAATCATAGTTTTTGTGATGTCACAGAACCAACACGTTCAAAGGTATCTCCTTTTTCTGGCTACAGCAGTTTAGCGCCGCCCATGCATGCTCAAATTCACCAACACCTTTCACAGTTAAAAATGAGACTTTTTAGGATTACATCCTGGATCTGTGATTGGTCAGCCTGTCAGAAACACCGTGATTGGTTAGATGATCATTTGCATTTTTTTACTTGTGGCAAAATCAGTATTGCAGAGACCTATAGCACTCTACTGATCTGAGGTGTTAAATAGGCCCATACTCTTCCAACATATCAGTAATGTATGTAAAGAGCATTTACTGGTTTCATGATAAAAATGCAGTTTTCTTCATGTCATGCAAATAGAAAATATCTTAAATTTTCTGTATTCTAGGATTGACCTTGGAAAACCAGATCAGCCAAACCAGACTGAACTGGGGAGAAAGGATGATAGTAAAGTACACAAATTGTTTCTGGACCCGACAGGTGATTATGTTTAAGTTTGTATGTGTGGAAACTTCTGAAGAATTTCAAAAATGTTTTGTCTTTATTTTTCACGTGGCTAGAACTTTCTGTAGATATAGCATACATGGTTTCGTAGATAGACATCCGTATTTAGTAAATATTATATATTACAGGGAGAATGAAAATTATAACATTAAATAACTATTAAGATTAGAGTACAGATGAAATACATTACAGACTTTCTCTAAGGTTACTAAGAGGTCACTAAATAAGTAAGTAAATAAATAAATGAGCAAAATCTGAAGGATGTGACAGCACGTCTTCAGGATTTCCTGGAATTCTTGTCACTGAATTTCAAAAAGAGACATCTAAATCAAGAACATAATAATTAATAATGTAGTAATAAAGCTTGTGTCCTGTTGCTGTATAGGAATGTGCTGTTTGGATTTTAGTTAATATTTATTTATAACCTTAAATTTTCATATTTACCGCAGTAACTCATTTTACTACTAGGAGTGTTTATGTGCTCTTTGTAATGTATATTATTTGTCTAAATTTATCTGATGCTAAACATTCTTTGCAGTAATTGAGTTTGCAGGCATCAGTCATGACATCTTGTTCTATTAGATTTCAATGTATGCAGTGCACCATAAAAATAAAGTTAATTCTTTGTGTTGCAGGGTCTCACTTGGTGATTAGTCTGACCACAAACGAATGCGTCTACTTGAACAGAAACACTCAAAAAGTTCGCAGTCTCTCCCGATGGAGAGGCCACCTAATAGAGAGTGTGGGCTGGAACAAACTGTTGGGTTCCGAGACTAACACTGGCCCGATTCTGGTTGGAACCAGTCAGGGCATAATCTTTGAGGCAGAGATCTCTGCTTTAGAGGGAAGTCTGTTCAACACTAACCCTGACCAGTACTTCAGGCAGGTTCATTCATTGGAGGAGGATGGTAAACCAGCCCCGGTCTGTTGCCTTGAAGTAGAACGTGGGATAGAATCAAAGTACTTCATCATTGCGACGACTCGCAAACGTCTTTTTCAGTTTGTGGGCAAGTTGGCAGAAGGTACTGAGCAACAAGGCTTCAGTTCCATTTTTGCTCAGAACCAGGACCTCCTACCTAGCTTTCAGGAGTTTCCTGTTAATATGGGCTACAGTGAAATAGCTTTCTACACTTCAAAGCTCAGATCGTGCCCCAAATCCTTTGCGTGGATGATGGGCAATGGTGTTCTGTATGGCCAGTTGGACTACGTGCGACCTGACTCTCTTCTCAGTGATGTACAGGTGTGGGAGTACACATCAGATATCGATTTCAGCTTCAACAAGCCCATCTCCATCGTACTCACCCAGTTCCATTTCCTTCTCCTGCTTCCTGATCGTGTTAAAGCTATTTGTACCTTGAATGGGCAAGTAGTTTATGAAGATGTGTTCCCAGACAAGTTTGGCCTGCTCAAAAAAATGATCAAAGATCCTATAGGTGGCCTGGTCTGGATCTATACAGAGAAAGCTGTCTTTCGCTATCACATTCAGAAGGAATCAAGAGATGTATGGCAGATGTACATGAGCATGAACAAATTTGATCTGGCCAAAGAGTATTGCAGGGATCGACCAGAGTGTATGGACATGGTGTTGGCAAAGGAGGCAGAGCACTGCTTCCAGAACAAACGTTATCTCGAGAGTGCTAAATGCTATGCTCTCACTCAGAACTACTTTGAGGAGATTGCCTTGAAGTTTATTGAAGCCAAGCAGGAGGACGCGTTGAAGGAATTTCTGCTTAAGAAGTTGGGTAACCTTAAATCTAGTGAGAAGACCCAGATCACCCTCCTAGTCACCTGGTTAACTGAGCTTTATCTGAACCGGCTTGGGCAGCTTGAGGCAAATGACAGTAAGAATGGCCTTTTTCTGGCAACCCGAGAGGAGTTCCGTGATTTCCTCTGTAACTCTAAGCACAAGGAGTTCTTCTACAACAACAGGAGCACCATTTATGATCTTTTGGCAAGCCATGGCAATGTAGAAGACATGGTGTACTTCTCTGTTATAATGCAGGATTATGAGAGGGTCATCTCTCACCATTGCCAGCATGATGACTACAGTGCAGCCCTGGAGGTGCTGTCCAAGCACTGTGATGAAAAACTTTTCTACAAGTTCTCCCCAGTTCTCATGCAGCACATTCCCAAAAAGGTGGTGGATGCTTGGATTCAAATGGGAAATCGATTGGATCCTAAGAAGCTGATCCCAGCTCTGGTCAACTACAGTCAGATAGGCAGCACCCAGCAGATCAACGAGACAATCCGTTACATGGAGTTCTGTGTGTATCAGCTGAATGTAAAGGAGGAGGCCATCCATAATTACCTTCTGTCACTTTATGCCAAATACAAACCAGATTCTTTGCTCTGGTATCTTGAGCAGGCAGGTACTCATGCTTCAGAAATCAACTATGACTTGAAATATGCCTTACGCCTTTGTGCTGAGCATGGATATCTCCAAGCTTGTGTCTTGGTTTACAAGATAATGGAGCTGTATGAGGAAGCTGTGGATCTAGCCTTACAAGTAAGCATGCTTTCAATTATTTTGCATGTAATTAATTGATTGTGTTTCACAATTACTATATGTACAGTATCTAAAGAGTGTGTTTGATTGTCTGTTAAGGTTGACGTTGATTTGGCCAAGTCGTGTGCCGACCTCCCAGAGGATGATGAGGAGCTGAGGAAGAAGCTGTGGCTGAAAATAGCTCGTCACGTTGTGCAAGAGGAGAAGGATGTGAAGAAAGCAATGAACTGCTTGTCTAGTTGCAACCTGCTGAAGATTGAGGACATCTTGCCTTTCTTTCCAGACTTTGTCACAATTGACCACTTCAAGGAGGCGATTTGCAACTCTTTGGAAGAGTATAACCAGCATATTGAGGAGCTGAAACAAGAGATGGAGGAGGCCACTGAAAGTGCCAAACGCATTCGTGAAGACATCCAGGAAATGAGGAACAAATACGGTGTGGTGGAGTCTCAAGAGAAATGTGCTACCTGTGACTTCCCCTTACTCAACAGGCCCTTCTATCTGTTCTTATGTGGACACATGTTTCATTATGACTGTCTTTTTCAGGAGGTCACCCCTCATCTTTCTACGTTTAAGCAAAATAAGCTGGAAGACCTTCAGAAAAAGCTTGCTGCGACTACTCAGACCACCAAGTCCCGTCACAGGCCCAAAGAAGAGGACACTGTCAGCCTAGGAAAGGGCCAGGGTAGCCGAGAACAAATAAAGTCAGATATTGATGATATAATTGCTTCTGAGTGTGCCTACTGTGGTGAGCTTATGATCAAATCTATTGATAAGCCTTTTATTGATCCACAGAAGTTTGAGGAAGAGATGTCTAGCTGGCTTTAAACCTGAAGACTGAAGAAAGCACTCACTGGACTATAACTCTGCTACATTGTTATATCTGCAAGTACATGCCTCCACCATAGCAAACCATGCAAGGGTTATTCTTCCTGTAAATATAACCACTAATGCATCAACTCCTCAGCGCTTACAAAATCTTTATATTGCCGAATGAATGAGTAAATGAATGAAGGAATGTCAGGATTCCTGAAAATTATGCATTTATCATGTCACCATGATATTTTAACTAACATTAAGGCTGTGCGTACACTTGTTTAACTGTATATTTTGTGTGTGCAGGTTTTCTTTATATGCTATCAAGCATCCTTAAAAAAGTAACTGTACAACCATATTTAATGTTTCGGTGCATAATGGTATAATCAAGACCAATGTGTTTGCCCTCCACATTGTATCTAGCAGGAAATATTAAAGAATTCTGATTCATGTTGACTTGTTTTCTGATGTTTGTGATTGTAAGAAGATTAGATGGTGCACTTGGATGGTGTTCTTGGATAAGTGAGTCCAGACATATGAGCACATTACAGCACGCAATGTGAACAGTGTGATATTCTGACTCAGCATTTAACTCATTTTTCAAGTGAAGCAGCAGGCAGCAGGCAACGCAGTGTCTGGGGAGCAGTGTGTGGGGAAGGTATCTTGCAAGGGCAACTTACTAAAGAGTAAGTCTTTTATCTGATACATATTTTGATCATCATCATGAGACCTATGATTACATACACAAGTCTCCCTTTGACAACTAAAGGAGGGCAATCCACGTGCATTTACACTCAAATATTTAGTCTTGCAAACTTTCACATTAATACCAAGCAAAAACCTAAACATGCTTATTCACAGTCTCACAATGTTCAGAATTCAGATTGACTTGTTTTATTATTATGCTTGTAAGAATATAAAATGGTGCACTACACACTTGAGTAAATTATATTTTGTAAATTATTCCTATTTGTTGTGTGCGGACTAAGAATCAGAATCAGAAATCTTTATCGACCCTGGAGGAAATTGCTTATGAGACAAGAAGAATACAAAATATAAAAGTCTCAATATGAAAATACTATTAATATTAGAGATCAATGTGCAGTTAATTGAATGCTAAGACAAAGATTTGATATTGCACATAGTAGCGATCAGTAGTAGATCAGTAATATCGTAGTAGTGAGATTGCATTCGATAAGACTATTGCACATAATGACGACGTTTTAGCTCCTGATATCATTTTTCAAGATCTTATATATAAATCCTATTATGATCTTTATCATGAGACCTATGATTAGTTTGACAACTAAAGGAAGCACTTCACCCACATGCTTTTAAAGTAAAATAAAACCACATTTTAATTGTTGCGTGCATACTAAGCTCATTTTCAAAGTCTGATTCCTATTATGAGATCTATAATTACACACTCGGGTTTTTAAAAAGGGACTTCACAACTTCAACCACGTGCTTTTACAGTAAAATAAAACCGTATAGAATGTAATCTCGCGATGTTTAACACCAAATACCGTGAAAATTGTAAAACATCGCGAGACTACATTCTCACGATGTTTCGAATCCTTTCGACGTCACGGTCGACCCAGACGGCTCCCCCGTCTCCAGACATTAATAATCGATTTCTGCAAAGCACATGTCTAAATTACATCCATATCCTGCGGCTAATGGCATAAAAATGGTCGACTTTACATTAAATACGAACAATGATAACTCAGTGATAGTGAATGTAGCCAAACTATTTTGAGAAGTCTGTGTTTGGTGTAGAAGTAGGAGATGTGGGGTTGATTGTTATGGCTGCTCCTTGCTCCGTCCTCGCCATGGCGCCGTGCTCGCTGCTCTCCGCTGAAAGTGGCCGCCTCTCCGCTGCTGCCGCCGCCTCAGCTCCTCTCGGCCCCTCGCCCTCCGCTCGCCAGCGCCATTTTGGAGACGGAGAGCTGAAGAGTCGGCAGCAGCGGAGACGAGACGGAGCGAGAGACGGGGGGCAGCACACGACGGGGTGGGGGGACGAAGGTGAGCCCGTGTTTATGGAGGGAGGGGAGATGGCCGGGAGGGAGAGAGAATTAGAAAACGGGGAAGAGAAAGAGCAGCTCTGCCTTTTCTCACAGGGGTAGACGGGGGGCATTTAGAGGGGCCAGAGAGGCACCGAGGCAGACTCCAGCTGCCCTGGCCTGACACTCGTCTGGCCTTACCAAGCACAGGATGTAAACTGTAAATACTCCCAACTGATCTCATGTATTTATGTCTGAAGACACCCTATCTCCCAACGTTTAAGCGTTTCTCCCTTATTTACTGAACTAGCAGCCTTCACATATAATGGAAAGGCTTTTTATGTTGGCCTTGCAAAGCACAGGGTGTAAACTGTAAATGCACAAAACTTATCTCAGGTATTTAGAGACCAATGTCTTCTGTAGACACCTAACCATCCAACGTTTAGGGGTATAAATAGATGGGTTCTACCTTCTTTACTGCACTAGTAGCCTCCACACACTTAGAGAAATGCTTTGTACTAGATGTTGGAACATTTTCTGTGAAGATAATTACTTTTCTCAGGTATTTACAAGTTTATATGTCTGTAGACACCCTCATATCCAACGTTGGGGGCCTTAATATAGGATTTCTCCCGTCTTTACTGCACTAGCACCCTCCACATGTGATAGAAAGGCCTTATACTTAAGCCTACCAAGCACAGGATGTAAAATGTAAATGATCCTGTATTTGTAAATTAACTCATGTATTTACAAGACAGTCTCTTCTTTAGACACCTGCTCATCCAACCTTTCCTCTGAGGTTTAAGGGTCTTAACAGACCCTTACTGCACTAGCAGACTCCACGTTTTATAGAAAAAGCTTTATATGTTGGCCTCACCATGCACAGTGAGTAAAATGTAAATTCTCCCAACTTATCATGTATTTGTCTCTAGACACTAACTCATCCAACGTGTAAAGGGTTAAACAGGGGGGTTCTCCCTCCTTTACTGCACTAGGAGCCTCCACACACTTATAAGAAGGCTTTATTCTAAATGTTGGAACATTTGCTGGGAGGATTTGTTTGCATTCAGGCACAAGGAGCATTAGGTCAGAATCAGAATGGCCCTTAAAGTGACAGGGCCCCATTCAAAAGCAATGGAAATTGGAGGAAAAAAGCGTTAGAAACACGAATAAACGTTTTTATAGAGATTCTTGAATATGCGATAATTTAAAAAAATTAAAGAATAAAAAAAAACAAAGTACCATGGAAAAAATGTATCAAATAGCCATAAAATCTACCTCGCTAGTGTTAACTTCAAGGTTAAGGCGGTTGCTAAGCTAATAAGCTAACAGTGAGAAGAAAGTTAGATTTTGTTCAGTTTTTGCTGTTGTTCAGCTGGTTAAAAGTGTATGAGCGAATATGTTGGATGTTAAAAAGTTTATAATTGCAGCTTTAAGTATAAAGTCGTCATTATGTGGGTGTTATTTGTCTTGTGTGCAAGCTAACTGCTAGCTCTGGTTAGCAGGCTAACACACTGGATCTAGTACGCAGTAACGGTTAGCTTATCCTGTAGCTAACAGCAGCTACTTAAGATTTCCACTAAATAAATGTTTGGGTGACTGTCCGTGATGTGAAATTATACCTCAATCAATTTATTACGTTGCAGAAGCATTTAACTAACGGGTCTGTGGTTAAAAAGGATTTTAACCGACTTAATTTTTGTGTTGACATGAAAATATTCGTAGAGCTGATTTCATTGTGCAGCTACGATGTTTTTTTTGGGTTTTTTTTTGTAAAAACAAAGTTTTTTACGCTCTGCAAAATTATAAGACCACCAGCAGCATTTACTACCGTGTTGTTTTTTTTTTAAATGTACATGGATCTTGTTTCATTTATTACAAAGACACAACTGCTCTTCCAACGTTTAAGGGTATTCATTTAAAGTATCTTCCTTCTTTACTGCAGTAGCAGCCTCCACACTTATAGAAAGGTTATAGAACATTTCTATGAGATTTTGATTGAATTCAGAGAAAAGGAGCATTAGTAAGGACAAGATTAGGATGAGTGTCATTGTGGCTTAGTTCTGGATCACAAACTTTATCCCAAAGGTATTGGTACAGCTGGTAGTTAGCGAGTTGTCCATGCAATCAGAAGGTCGTGGTTTCAAATCCCAAGACTGCTAGTGGCACCACTGAGGTACCGTTGAGCAAGATACCGTCTCCACACACTGCTCCCTAGGCACCGTGTTCCTGGCTGCCCACTGCTTCACTTGGGTGTATATGTTGAGTGCATAGAAGAATTTTATAATGTTCACATTGTGCTGTGCTATGGTGTGTTCACGTTTGACAAATGGACACGTTACATATTGGATGGAGCTCCAGTTGCACAGGCCAATGCTGAGGAGTTTTAAATCACTCTAGCTGATGCTTACCATTGGGTGTGGTGGCCCATGGCTCATGTGTGACTGTTTGTTGTCCTTTCCCTGAAGAAAAACACTCGTTACGCTGTGGTGAGAAGTGTGATTATGACTGCCTGTTCTAGAGAAAACCATCCAAAATGTCATTGTACACCTGTGAATTGACAGTCAAGGCACTGCTTCACTTGGTGGTGTGGTGTGTTCATAGTGATAATAATGGCCACTTCACAGATAATAAAGTGTACCACTGACAATACTTTTCTGTGACAATTATACAAGCTGTGTGTGTCCAGTTGAGCTCCTATGCATCGTTAAACAATGAAAAGAAAATAAGTAAAGGGACTCTTTGGAAACATTTGGGCATGTAGAGTAAGTTTGCACACGTCTCATCTTGGCCAGCAACCCACAGTCGTAGGGAGTTAAAGCAGTTTTTTATGCTTATTGCTTAACCCTGCTAAGCAGGGATGTACATAAGACACAAATGGTTTTAAAATGTTCATACATTTTAAAGGCACTTACCATTTAGACATCAATAAAAGGGAAATAATATTGAAATCAAATGGTATGTCTGTTCTGGCTGTGTGATAGTTATACACATTATGCAAATCGCACACAGTCAATTAAAGCTCTAAATGTCAAATGTGCTTAAAAGCTATACTGTCAGTTAAGCAGCACAAGACCCATATGTTCATATACACACATACACAGTAACTGCTCTGAGGTGTGTACTTTGGTGAGTACATGTGTGTTTTTTTTTATTTATGTTGTTTATAAAATGAGTAAAATTGGACCAGGGCAAACTTTTGCAAATAATGGCCATTTTCATTTTGATGTTCCATTTTCAGGTTCAGAGTGTGTCAGTCAGGTCATTTCACTTTAGTACTGAGGTTCTCTCAGACTTCGCTCATAATTATTTTGCTATTTCTTTAAGGAAAAAACAAAATCAACACACTTTATTTTTTTTGCTTTGTGGCAAATAAGGTTTTTTTTTGTTGGTTAAAATCTGAACTTTCTGGCTTTATGAAACACACCTCAGACCTTTTTGATTAACATAGTTTCCAGATCAAGTTGAGGGGGAAAAATTAGATCAACAAAAAATGCAATTAGGGCTTTTATGATGGCAGTATTTTTTTGGAACATGGACAGCTTTCTAAAATAGTGAATGACATGTCTGCAGAATGTCTTGTAATATACCTTTTTTTTATTTCCACCATAACATTTCATTCACTCTCTATGAGCTGTCTACTCTGTGGTGAGCTGTATTATCATTGTGCGTTATTTATCATAACATGTTTTCTACAGAAAAGCATCCTGCACAGTGACATTTAAGGCAATGATTGCAGTGTCTGCTGGTCTTTTACCTGACGTGCAGTCCCAAACCATAAATGAGTTATGGAACTAAATTGTTTTCTTCATGCAAAAGCTCCAGCCCTGTCTCCTTAGCCAACACAGATTCATAATTCATCACAGAATTTCTTTTATCCAGTGGTCCACACTCTCTCTAGCCCAATCTTTAGTTTAGATGTTAGTGTTGCTTTTCTGTGTTTTAATTTTTGCAGATTTCTTACAGTTCTGTCAACACGCACTCCTGTTTCCACCCTTTTATTTTTGTTTTGCATTGTCAATTTTTATTTTGAGCCTATCCTAATGCTTGACCTTTGTCCTGGTCAACCCAAATGTTTTCCTTCATATTTTGATTATACTTGCACCAATATTACATTTACAGAAACATTTCTCACAGAGCTGACTGGGATCGGCTCTCTCGTTGAAGCCTTGTTTCCTTTCATTTAGCCGAGGCTCTCTCTTTTAACTGCCACTTTTAATTAGCATTTTAGACTTTTTCTGTTATTTGTTTTAGAAATGATGATTACAAGTTGACTCCATCAGTTTTCTCCACCACTTTGAGTGATTTTGTGTTTTTTTTCCCCTAAACTTGATCTAGAAATATGGCATAAAATGTAATTTCATCAATTTGAGGTTCACACATTTCACAAAGCTGGAATTTCCAGCTATGAAGTAAAAATAGGTTTGTATCTGTGATTTGTTTATTTGCAATAAAGTGAAAAGGCTTTGAGATACATTTGAGCCTACAAAGTCTAGGTTCCACAGTCACTTCAGTTAATTGGACTCTGTATAATATATTAATTGTATATTTTCTCTAGAAAATTGCCTATTTAGGAATCAGTTTTTTTTTTTTAACTAATTAGTTATTTCTGATATATGAAATTTAATTGACACAGACCTGTTAATTGACAAGACGCCTACACCATGTAGTCCAGGTGTGCTTAAATAACTATTAAAGAGTTAGTAATGTTTAGTTATTTCCCTACTAGGAAATATAATAACTGTGAATCTAATGTTTAGCACGCATTTGCTTTTTAGGTTTACAACTGAGCCATTTACCTGTCAGGATGAACATGTTGCTTTGGGTTTATTTCGTTTAAATAACTAGTCATTAATTACAGATGCTGTTCTTATATGTTATAAAAGTAAGCTTTTTTTCATTCATAATACTACATCTTCAGTGGTTCAGTTGTTTTAGATGGAGGTCTTTTTAAGAAATACAAGATGTAAAGTGTCGAGTAGATTTTATTGTCATTTCTACCATATACACAGCACATAGTAAAAATGAAACAACGTTCATCCAGGACCATGGTGCGACACAAGAGCGGAACAGAACACAAGTGCAAAACAGGACAGAACAAGAGCAACAATATCCCTAAATGAGACGAGGACAAGACAATGTGTAGTGCAAATGACAATGGCTACATTGAGTATAAGTACAGTATTTGACCAGTACTGTAGTTTGGCAGCAGAGATGTGCAAGAGTGCAAATGTGCAAGGGAATGCAGGACATAAATAAATCAATATGTGCCATTTAAAATTGTCTGTAGACAAGTTAAGGCTCAGGTAAAATGGACCATTCTGTCATACGTGAACACACCACAGCACGCAGTGTGAACAGCATGAAATTCGTCCTCTGTGTTTAATCCATTCACCAAGTGAAGCAGCGGGCAGCCAGGAACACGGCGCCTGGGGAGCAATGTGTGGGGATGGTACCTTGTAGGGAAAATACTAAAATGTCTAATGCAGTGGGCCTGACTGTAAGTCACTCTGGATAAGAGTGTCAGCCAAAATGGCACCCTTTACTCTGATCCTCTTTTTTGTTTATTTCTTATCCAGCATCAGAGTTTTGTGAAATCTGGGTCTTGGAGCTGGAAATGACAAAATCCCATTTTCCCAAGGTATTTGAAGCATCACGGTCAGGGTTTTAACAATACAGTGATGGCATTACATGAAGGGTTTAAATGTTCCTTTCTGAAAAATTGTCAGAAAATCATTGGATGTAAGAATCTGTGATAAAAAAAACATTTTCTGTGTTTAACTGTAAACCACATTATTTTGGCTGACTATGTAGTTAGAGCTGGAGTTGTTACAATCCAGTAGCAATATACTGTTTAATTCTATATCTTGTGCTTTTCACCTTTAAACTGTTCATTGTAGATGATCCATTACACCATTTGTAGTAATGTCATATTTCTCATTCTTATGACCTTCTTACCTACCTTATTCCCAATGTGTGCCTTGTTCCTGTGCTGATTTTTGCAGTGAGTGCCCTGTTGGGCCCAGGTCGCTTTCTGTCTCCCTATGGCCTCGGAGCAAGATGGCACGAACCCTGCCTCCTCCAAGCTGGCCAAGCCGCTCCACCTGCAGTACCTGGAGCGCTCCCTCAGGCTGGACGCCTTCCTGCGCCAGACCTCCAGCATATTCAGTCAGGACATATCCAGGTACAGGAACCGTCAAATAAAAGTGCTGTGGTAGCCTGGTTCATCGCACTTGACCTTAGGTGCAGCGAACAAAATATTTTAGCACTCTTATATACTTCAATTGTCAGTGGTTTTAATGTTGACTAATCAATGTATTACTATATTTTAATTGCTCAAGGTTATTTAACAGATTTCTGTGTATTTACTTGGGTAAGTGAAATAGACTGATTTCATTGGGAAACATATTTGCTTATTTTAAGAAATGCATATAGATGTGTGATTTAGAATTGCAGTCGTGGCCAAAAGGTTTGAGAATGACACAAATATTAGTTTTCACAAAGTTTGGTGCTAAACTGCTTTTAGATCTCTGTTTCAGTTGTTTCTGTGATGCACTGAAATATAATTACAAGCTCTTCATACATTTCAAAGGCTTTTATCAACAATTACATGACATTTATGCAAAGAGTCAGTATTTGCAGTGTTGGCCCT
>JBBJLR010000160.1:3406735-3420485 GCA_037577145.1 Brachypetersius gabonensis
CATAGCTTGCGTAGTATAGACCCAGCTCCCAACCCAACTTTGTGAATAGATTAACGGTGATATTTTTTTTATCGCCTGATAAGAGTCTCACGTTAACGCCAATAACGGCCCACGACTACTAAAAATATACTAATTAAAACAATTCAATTTGAGGTTATGGGTACTTAGTAGAAATTTTAGTAGAAACTGATGCACAGACTTGACGTTTGCATGGTAGAACTTGACTATTTTGGTCCTCATTTGAAAACTATCTTTTGGCATGATAAAATGACCTAGAAAGATCAGAATGTTGTTCTTTATCGGTCAGAATCTTTGCCCTTATTGATCCGAGAACTGTTTGTGATCCGAAATCAAGAGGTTATGCAGAGGGGAAAAATCCGTTGTTGGAAATAGAAAATCTAGGGTTAAATTGAATTAAGCTGTATAAGCAAGAAATCTTGCTTGGTTACACAGGCTCCTGGGCCAGAAATCCACAACAGCACGGATTCTAAGACACATAGAAGACCATGCTGGTGGCCAGCCCCTGACAGCGATGTCCTGGGGCTCCAGAAACAAACTGCCCATCTAAAATAAAACCTCAAAAGCAGTGGCTTACCCTCACTGCAGGACTGGTTTATTTATCCTCCTGAGTCCCTCACAGATCAGCTGCTCAGCTGGGCCTGACCTCGCTGCAGTACAACTAAACAACGCAAGCCCACCGCTGTGAAATGAGAGCGGTTTGTGAGAGCTACCTCTCTGAACTCACAGATTGGGGTGTATTCTCTATAGAGCCCACAGCCCAGACTAACAGTGTCCAAAGTGCCTGTAGTTAAACAAATTAGTTTTTTCAGGACCAAAGGTATCTAAACTTAGATTAAATCTAACTAACTGCATTTCTATAGTGTAGCGCTCAAAGAAGTCTTTAGGCATGAAATTATGGATTGTGCTTGGCCAAAGCTTTCACTTCAAAGTGTGTCAGCATAACGCGCTTCTGTGACGTGTTAATGTTCTGTTAACCTTCACAGCATAGCGCACTTTACAGTATAACACATACATTTGTTTATGTAAGATGAGAATCTCATGTTTGTGCCTGCAGCGTCACTGTTTTAAGGCAGACATGAGTGTTGGGATCCTGCCTGGCCTCATGGCTCTGCTGTGTGTCCGTGGGAGTTGGCACGGTGTTGGCACCAGCTCGCAGGCGCCAGGGGCATATGGGCACTGTGGGAAAGTGATAAGATAGATTAGCACTTTTTTTCTCTCTTTGTTCACAAGGGTCTCTTGACCTTATTGGCTTTTAAGGCCACATCTGCGCGTACATTCTCCCATTGGTCAGCTGTCCACGCCAGAGCCAGAAGCTCGGCCAAACTGAGTTGTTTTTCAGCAGTGATAAGAATGAAAGGAAGATAATATCATCCGCTTGTCAGCAAGCCATAAAACTCTCGGCATGAGCTGAAAGAGAGAGCGAGATAGAGAGAGATGTGAGGGAGAAAAGAAAGAGGGAATGGAGGGGGAATGAGGATGGTGTGAATCACTACAGGAAATCGTCATCTGTTACCCGAAGGCCTGTTAGCGCTGTTAGCACTAGAGACCTCTGCCACGCTTTCCTGTCAGAGCTGTGGGGTTCGGTCCGAAATATCGGAAACGTGGTGGTCTGCGTGTGCATGTTTAAGTGTTACGGTGGGAAACTCTTTCTTCCGTGCAATTTGTTTCATGTTACTCCCTGATGGAATTTTAAAACCCTGCATGCAATCAGAGGTTGGAAAAGATTTTGTTGACTTATTTTAATTAATTTCTTAATTCTTTATTTGTCCTGTTCTGTTATTCACATGAGACTGCTTGGATACCTGATTTAATCATTAAAGACACTCCACAATGGAGAGAAAGCGATGAGCCCCCCCTTTCAAATACCTCCCTAAAAGGCAGATTCCCCCAAAGACTCCCAGCTACGAGCGACACATGGCGAAGTTGGGATTAAATTTCAGCCAAAGAAAGCATCCCAGCATGATGTGTAGTGTTTTTTTTTTTTGTGCCTCTTGATGGCCTTAGTCATTTTAATAGCAGTACTTTCCCCCCCCCATAGGTGACAGCAGTTCCTATAGAGCGATACTGTCCAGATCGGAGTGCCGAGTATGAATGGCGACAAATCCGAGACGGTGGGAGTTTAGCGGCTAAGCAGTGCTTCCTGTATGGCTCTCCAGAGCTGGCTTGCTCCTGGGCTGCCCGCTCCCACTCCTTCCACCCTCAGAACCCTGGGGGCATGATGGCCCTCCAGCCCATGCGTGGCTGGTCCTTCATCAGGATACCAGGTATATATATGTGGTGGCACTAGAGCTGCACAAATTGCTGTTAAACCTTACAATTAGCTAATTTTTGGTTGATCATAGCCTGAGGTACCTATGTAAAATATATCAAAAGAATATATATGTTTTGTTGTCTTAAATACATTTGAAAATTCTGTAAGTGCAAGGGGCTCTTGCTGTTCATGATACAATTAAATAATTTCTTTACACACACAATGACACTATTACTAAATGTGTGTGTGTGTGTGTGTGTGTATATATATATACACCTTAATACACACCCACGTACAGTTTTATGTGTGTGTTTTAATGTCTATTTGTGTTTAAAACTACTGGCCAACAGCATCAAGTAATTTGCCCGAGTGGTATTTCATTTCTCTGTATCCGACCATTGTTCTTGTGTTGACTGTTTTATTTAAGACTCAAAACTTTCTCACAGTTTGTTCATTTGATTTTTAAGCGTCTCGAAAGGAAGCGCATATCTCCTAAAAGCACCACACAAATCTTGGTAAGGGCTGTGGCGGCTCCGTAAAAGGCAACACCCCCAGAAATACCCCTACCTTCAGACTCTTAGCTGACCCCTAGCTCTTCTTTGAGACCGTGCCTCCATTGGCTGGCCTTGTGCAATAGGCTGGACAGAGAAGGCCCCTTGGTGCAGCTGCGTCCCAGAGGCCATTGTGCGTGTGAGCTGGAGGAAATGCCGCAAAAGGAGCTGGAGAGGCTGCCAGCTCGGGCCCCCCGACTGGTCCAGGGAGGGCGGGAGACCCGTGGGAGAGTCGTACAGGTCACGGTAGCCACTGGCCCAGGCTGGTCTGGGGTCAGGGCCTGGGCCTGTTGTGCCTCTTCGTCACTGTCACCATTTGGCTCAACACAACACCAATTGTTACATGTTCGCACTGTGCAGCTGTCAAAAGTGGGAGTGATGGCATAAATGCGCTTTTTTTTCTTAGGCAAGTGGTTCTCAGCACTGCTCCTGCATTGCTTCTGCTTTCCTGCCTTTAATACACCTGATCCAGTTAATCAGTTAATTAACAAGCCTTGCCTGAGCTGCAGAAACAGTGTGCAGGGCAGGGGTATGTTAGGACCAGGTTGCAGTGTAACTGATGGGAGCAGAGTTTGCGAGGCCTTTGAGCTCTTGTGAAGTTGGGAGGGGGGACAAAGCAAGGAAGTTTGACTATTGGACATTGTTTTAGCACATTGTTAGGTACGCTCTGTGTATGCGAGAGTATGTGTGTGAGTGAGTGTGAAAGCTCATTCACAGACCCAAGGTGTTTCAACTCACTCCTTTCCCATTTTCTCAGAGTCATACTGTACCCAAGGAAGGAAATGACACAACATAGAGCCAGGCTCATTGAAGTCCTTTGGAAGTGTGATTGCCTACTCCCACAATCGAGCCGGCAGAACTTATGAGCCCATACCTCTGAAGATGGTGGAAGAGGACTTGAATGCCCTTTGTGATTTGACCTAATCAGCAATATCAACATATTAGCTAAGCTACATAAGAATTTCAAATAATCAGAGCACAAATCAAACACGCACATTGGGTGGTGTGACTTTGCTTGGCTGGTTGTCAAAATATGGGAGGTATGTTGTCTTTAAATGGCTCCACCCTTGAACCTTTTTGCACAGTCTGTTTTCCTTGTTGTACTTTTCACTGTGCACTCTCGGTTTTCAGAAACGTACTTTCGAGGTGACGTGGTGAAGCTACCTATGGGGTGTTTTGTAAACATGGAGGATGTAATTGCATGTTACCAGTGCGGCTTTTGTGTGACACTTTCTAATTAGAGGGCAGTGTAGCACCATGAAGGTCTTTTCTCACAATAGCTCTGTCACCATGACTTCTTGTTTTTCCTTTATTGGAACTGCAGTGCAGCAGACTGTTATGATGGAGGAGGAGCAGCAGTTGCTCTTAGCTCATAGTCAGCCTGTGGGAAACTCAGCTTTCCCTTCCTGTTCCTTCAAAGAATCTCTGCGCTCCAGCAAAATGGGCGGAAATATTCTTGGCCTTTTTTGATTTTTGGCCCTAACATTCATCACTACGTAATTGTTTTGCGATCCTTTCTGTGCTCCTAACATCTCAACTGAGATGAAAGATTAGAATTAATCAGGATTCAGGTGTGGAAGAATTGGTATTTTTAAAAAAAAAACAAAAAAACAGTTCATTGGAGCCTGTCCAGTTTTAATTTATAGGCTGGCAGAGCACAAGTTTCAGCTGTAAAAATTGCACACTGTGCTCAGTGTTGATTCTCTACTCTTTTTTTTGCCCTATAGGAGGAGCTGTTTGCTCGGTTTTACACTGAGTCCTACACTGTGGTCCTGTTCATTTCAAGCCAACTCTAGATCAGCTATAGTGTGTTGAATACATATGTAAGGGCTTAAAGACAGGATTCATAACTCGCTGGTCCTGCATCCCACTCTCTTAATCCCGGAGTTGGCGTCATCAAAGACAAGCCCACTAAAGCCCTTGCTGTGTTAGGGACTTGTCCCATGACCTGACCTGTCCTTGCCTTTTTACCCCTTAGGCCCAGTCATGTGATTTGTGAGCTGAATGTCCCACCTGGCTCAGAGTTTGACCCCACCCACCCACTAATGCAGTTTTTCCTTGAGCCCATTCTGACAATTCTCTGAAATGTGTAATTATCTTTGACAAGACTAGGTCAGTTTTCAGTGTTTTGAAGTAGTCATGTTTCCCTGAGGATGGCATTTCTTGTAAATGATTCCAGATTGTTTCACCATGGCTAACAGTGTAGACCACTTTGTGAATGCTGGTTTTGTGCAGGTAATTGAAAAATGACTTATAGCTTTAATTAGATGAATGAATTATTTGTTCAAGTTTTACCTGTTTACGTTCAGCCTCCCCCTGGAGGTTCGTTGGTTACCTGGAGTGAAGTCACCAATGGAGAGATGCAGTCAATTTGCAGCCTGTGACCATTATTATTTTTCCATTTACAGAGTCTTTAGGTCAAAGGTCTTCTCAGCTTTCTCTGTAGTAGATATCTGAAAGGCCTCAGTAACTGATTTTTACCTCCATTAATCACTGGCTTCGATTGTGGCTCTTTGCCCGTGTTGACAGTGTTGCTAGCTGCTCAGCCCTACATTCGTAAACAAGCTAGATGACCTCATGGCAATAAGGGCTAGTAAGTAGCGTCCAGTGCTGCCGTCCAATCGGCCTCCTTGCCAGAGGAGCAGCGGGAAAATTGAGATCACTTTAATGAAATTAGTGAGCAACGCAAAAGCATTTACATGGCAGGCAGTAGGGTTAATTGGCCCAACCGGGGCTTCGTGGTGTTTTATTTATTTATTTATTTAAATGAGGTCACCCTGGGGCCAGACCCCAGTCCTGGCTGGGAGGGATTGGATTACATTATGAGGGGTTTGGAAAGGGTCCTCAAGAATGGGGGAGGGGGAATCCGCCAGCAGGTGCCTGGGCTTGATAACTGTAACCATGGCAATGGCTGTACAGGACAACACTGGCTACCTTTGGGAACCTGTTTGGAAAAATTAAACACTTTCCTGTGCATGGGTTGACACTTAATGGAATTATTTATTTTTGCTGACATTGATGGGTATTTTGCTTCTGTTCCATTCTTATTTATTCCTGTTTTTGATGAATACTACTCCACCTAAACACTGCTTTGCTTATATAGACCTGTTTTTTTTTAAAATAAACAAGTTAAGTTTTTTGCTTCCACAAGGCCTATGGAATCACACTCTCTACTGTGGTTCACTTACCTTAAGTCTATACACTTATTGTTGGGGTTTGTACCCACTGCCCACATATCCCTCTCCCTTTCTGTAGAGCTTAATAAAACAGGGTCTGGCAACCCTGTGCCTTTCTTTGTCCCCTGACGCCAGGCCCATTAGATTAGAGCTCTTTGATTGAAGAGTGTTTGACATGGGTCTGTTCTCATCATTTAACTGCACTGGGTTCAAAGCATGAGCGAAGACTGCAGATCAGCAATGACTGATGGTGTCTTCAAATAGATATATGATATTCGAAATACAGATTTTGGTCTGTCTAACTTTTCTTTTGACACATTATTTTTTTTCTGGCTGAATAGGCCATCCCTTGCTATGGAAAAAGAACATGCGTATTTGAACCATAAATTGACTACATGTTGGTAGAAAATTTATCTCACAACGTGGCTAAAAGTTTCAAAGGAATAGTTTCATGAAAAAATCTAATTTACACAATTTTCTACTTCTATTCAATCAGTGTCAACATGTTTGAAGTCAGAAATTAGTTTCTTTAGTGCTGGTGCCAATAAACACTGGAAGTAAAAGTTCAATTTTTTTGATACATCCCAAAAACATCTCTCAAACTGTGTCCACTTTCCATTAAGGTGGGGCAGATTGGATGAATGGTGTGGACAAAAGTTTCTTTGACCATATAACTTCACAAGGAATGTCATATTTCCTACTTCAAAAATAACAGTCGGAAAAACCTTGTAATCTGTAATGTAGATCTCATTTTCTGTTTCCTGATAATTTTCTCCTAATCGAATTAAAAGTTAGCTGAACCATGGCTTCATCTATATTGGTGTTTGAGCTCAAATCACAGTATTGCTGGGGTAGATGTGAGCGATCTATCAACATCTGAAGGGGGATTGAGTATGAGGATGGCAGTTTTGACTGTTTGGTGTGAAGTAAAATCTGTTTGTTAATGGTCTCTATAGTAGCGATTAGTTTCTCTTTAGCAACATGGTGGCAATGGGTTTTTTGACCTTTTCCAGCCCTAGTTCAGGGTTCATTCCTGGTTCACATTAGCATGGCTGCTGGATCTGGGTTCTGGTCATGGCCCAGGCAGGCTCTCTCTCTAGGGACCTCAATACCCCATGAAAGGCTTCCTCACTCTGTTCTATCATGACTTCAATAGACCCCATGACCAGAAAGGTCACCTACCCACAGTCACATCTGATGTTTAGGGGTCAGCGGGTTGACTGAGGTCACTTTAGAAAGTTCACCTCTCTTCTTTTGCGTTTGTTCGTCTGTGCGTTTGTAATCAAAAGAGGCTTAGTGCTTTTGTGACAGATGTGGACCTGATGACTCATTTGAGGTGTTTTGACATGACCTTGGTTATTGATTTAGTCCTATAAATCCTCTTTATGATCTCGTCTTTATGATTAGTACTTTTCTCACCCTTCGGCCTAATGCAGTGTGATGTCACTGAGCTGTCTGTTGTACTTATTGTCATGCATAGTCACGACGTGGAGTGATCACACTGTGCTGTACGGATGTCCTTGACAGAACATTGTTTGAGTCCAAGTTCTCCTTGTTCTTTTGTATTTCAGACAAAGAGAGCCTAATCACGGACAGCGGCAAGCTTCACACTCTGGACCTGCTGCTGACTCGACTGAAATCTCAGGGCCATCGTGTTCTCATTTACTCTCAGATGACCCGCATGATTGACCTGCTAGAGGTGAGCACGCCCTAAACCTTCTTTTAGTCAATGGAATGTTTGCAAAGTACCACCAGCCCTACTAAACTCACCACCAAACTCTTTCTTGTATCAAATAGCTTTGTTATTTACTAGATCATGGCCATTTGTGGTTTCTGCTTTTGTCACATCACAGAGAAAATGATGAGAAAGGAAGAGAAGGCTTGAAAACCTGGCATGAAACAAATGTGTGGTTGGAGAAGGACAGACTTGAAAAGAGAAAAAAAAAGCCAGAAAATGTCAATTGTTTTGCCTCCTGTTGAACTGTATTACCAGATCTGAAACTAGACCTTTCATTAACTTTCCCAACAAGGCCAGCGTTTAGGCTCATACTACTATTGTTCATTTTTACTGACTTTATGTGTAATCCCATTTGTAGTTCACAAGTGCCTCTGTGCAGTCCATCAGAATTCCTTCCGATCCTTTTAGCGAAAGGTTTTTTTTTTTTTTCTTTGAAGGTTGAAAGAGTCTTCCCAGGTGGTTACACATACTTTGCTTCCTCTGTTTGTGGAGTCGTTGGTCCATGGGAAAGGTTAAACCATGGGAAAAAACAGGACAGCACCCCTTAACTTTGACTGACAATTAGCTCTGACATGGGAATTGTTTCTTTTTTTTTCCCCCTTTTTTCTTCTAATCACTCAGTCGTGATTATGGTGTATCACTGGGTTATCACAGAATAATGATAAACCCCAGTTCATGGCCAGTGGGCACAAGTGGAGAGATTTTAGGGCTGCGACAAATTCTGAAGTCTGCGTTGCATTTGATGAATGAAGTCATTGCCTGACCAATTTTCCACGATTCAGTAGACTTGGCCAGTGTTTAAAAGACCCAGCTGCAGTCAATTTGAGGACCCTATATTACCCCTGGGGAAAACACTTGCTGATTGTAATCTTTACCATTAGCGTCATTGTTTTTTGTTGTCGTTTTGACACTGTCTGCTTTGGCATGACATCAGCAGTTGTTAAGCTTGTGAGTGGGCACTGATTTCTCTGCCATTTATCTGTGTAATAGCAAACAACTATCTTATTACCTTTTTAGGATATGAATACTTTAGATTGTTATGATACGCATAACTGAGAAATTGAAGAACCTTTCTGGTCCTGTTCCGCATTTTCGGGGACTCGCCATGGGGACTTGTTGACTCCAATTGTACTTAGTGGTTTTCTCAGATTTTTCTAATTTATTACTTTCCTCAAATCCAGCTCAACTTGATTCCAAATACGTTTTGGGCAGTTTTCCGAAAAATTAAATCGTTATGTTTGGCGCCGCTCTGCTGGCTAGAAGGTGGACTCAGCAGTATCGTACATTTTCAGATGGTCCCATCGGCACCTTGCATGTTGAATTGCATAGGGGATTGTTTTTTTTTAGCCTCAGCGTCATTTTGGCCAGAACCAGAGACTTGATCAAAGTCCGGTATTGTCAGCAGGAGTGCTAAAGCACATTTCACAAAGTCCAGATGTGCTTTTGTGAGGGAGGCCAGAGACGCCCTAGGTCTGATGGAGTGGAGGCTTCACTCCGGGTGGCGTAGGAGGTCAGTGTTAAAGAGTGGTTGGGGATTAGTTTGGAACAGTTTCAACTAAGAAGTGGTCTTATGGTGCTAATGGGACTTATTCTGCCAGCTATTGGGGTAAAGTAAGACATTCAAGAGGCTCATGACACATTCCATTTATTTTACATTGTGTGTTTTGGAGATATTCATGTTTCTGTGCCACTTAGGTGTGTACTGTTAAATAGACTTTGTTCAATGTGCCAAGCCTTCCAACACTATCTTACTCTCTCTCTGTTCTTCAGGAGTACATGGTGTACAGAAAACATACCTACATGCGACTGGATGGTTCATCCAAGATCTCGGAGCGTCGGGACATGGTGGCAGACTTCCAGAGCCGGTGAGCTGCCAGTCAGAATGGAGGCGGGGGTAGGGGAGCGTGGGACAGGGCAAAAGCTCACTTTTCTGACCTGTCCAGCAACTTGGGCTAGGATGCAGATGTTAGCATCTGTCTCTGTTTAGACTAATTGGACCTTAGTTTTCAAATGTCTAAAGCTCTCCTTCCTGATGCTCGCTTCAGCCTGAGAAGAGTTTTGTTTTGGTCCACACTCTTCCTGCCTCTTTCTCGCTCTCTCTGTCTCTCTCTCTCTCTCTCTCTGTCTTTCTCTCTGAAACTCCCTCTCTACACCTCACCACCCCCAACCCACATGGGTCTGGTTTGCATTATCTCTGCTTTGGTGGACTCTGTGGGGTCTGCTTTCTATTTAGCAGGAGGGTGTGTGGTATATTGAAATGTCTCTTGTTGTAAATCCTGGCAGGCTGGACGCAGACATGGTCTGCCTCTACTTTTCTCTCGGTCACATTCTTTTTTTTTTTCTGTTTTCCTTGACTTGCAGGACGGATATTTTTGTCTTCCTTCTCAGCACAAGAGCTGGTGGCCTTGGCATAAACCTCACTGCTGCAGACACGGTGAGACTATATTGAGCACTGGCCTTTACAGTGTGACTAATGACAGCTGAACTGCTTGATTAAATATCTGGAAGTCAAAAAAGTGTGAACAAACCCCAAGACTATGTGGATGAAAATGTCAGCAAACAATATGTCGAAAATGTGGTTTTCTCACATTTGTTTAAAACTGTTAATATTTGCTCAGTATTCAAAATTTCATAATTAGTTTTTATTTCCCATCATGTTTTTTTTTGCCTTTAACGTACTTCCTATTTTCCCCCTTAGTAGAACAATAGTAAATCGTGGTGTAAGGAAAGGAAGTTTATTTAAGTAGTGCGTCTGTGAGGTAGTTTGTCAAAGGATGTGACATTCTGAGTAAAACTATTCTTGTGCGTCCTTGCAGGTGATTTTCTACGACAGTGATTGGAACCCTACAGTGGATCAGCAGGCCATGGACAGAGCTCACAGGCTGGGTCAAACCAAGCAAGTCACAGTCTACCGTCTTATATGTAAGGGCACAATTGAGGAGCGCATCTTACAGAGGGCCAAGGAGAAGAGTGAGGTACATGCCCATCTGCCCTCATGCAAATACATTGATTTTTCCCTAATAGACACAACAGTGTAAGACACATCCCCTAATTCACCAATCCATTTCTTAATTAGTTATTGATTGCATTTTTATGATATTGCATACAAATGGCAGATGCCCTTATTTACCTTTGTCCTAAAATAGGTGTTATATATATGAATTTTTGGAATTCTGTCTTTGTATAATATTGGAAAAATTCAGTTGAATTGTAATTGCAGTCTTTATGCAGCTAATAGTGAACTAATCACTCTCAATCATGTCTTTTTTGGTTTTCAGATTCAAAGGATGGTGATCTCAGGTGGAAATTTCAAACCCGATACCCTTAAGCCCAAAGAGGTGGTCAGTTTACTGCTGGACGATGAAGAGCTTGAGAAAAAATGTGAGTTTATGTTAATGATTAAGGACTCTTTGGGAAGAGCTGCAGCAAACGCCATGTGGCTCATGTAGGAGGCGTATTCTCAGTTTATTTGTTCAAGACACTTTTTGACCTGTGTGCTCTCAGTCTTCCAAGAAATAATCCACACCACCCATCTAGTTAAAAAAAAAAAAAGACATGCTGAGTCACATAAGGTCTCTTTTTCAACTCCAGTTCCTCTCATTAGTCAGCTCACTCATCACTATTAGTTTTGCCTTTAATAGCATGTGTGCTACAGGGTCACACAGACTGACTGATTGATTGTTTATTTCTCTGGTTGCTTCTACTTTTATGATCATGCATGTGTTTTTTGGGCAGTGCGCTTAAGGCAGGAAGAGAAGAGGCAGCAGGAAGAGAGCAGCAAGGTGAAGGACCGTAAAAGGAAGAGAGAGAAATACGCAGAGAAGGTAACTCTATCCATGAGATGCTATGATAAAACCTGTATTTATGTCAAGTTCCATATTCTTTTATATGCGATTAAAGAGATTTGACAAGAAATTCTCTATTCAGAGAAAAAAGGAAGATGACATGGAAGCGAAGAAGAAGAAGGAAGGTGTGAACTTGGTCATCCCGTACGCTCCCTCTGCAGACAACTCCAACCTGTCAGCAGACGGGGAGGACTCCTTCATCAGTGTGGACATGGATTCAGCCATGCCCAGTCCCTTCAGCGAGGTAAACAACAGCATGCTGCGCCGAAGATACACGCACAAGAAAGGAGAGAGGAGGATATAACAAAGTGGTTCAAGCCAATGTTTGACTAAAAATAAAATTTTTATGTAGCTTGTCCATTACCTCATATTCAGTCAGCCAAGAAATATAGTGTCCAGAATTTACTTATAACGGGTTTGTAAGTGTCTTATGTTAATTACTGGATGAGGTTGAGACACAGAGTGACACTAATCTGTTTTATCTGATCAATATGAAGATCAGATGAAGCTCACAGGTGTAATGCTGAACTCTGATTTCCTTTTCATATATATGTGATAACAATTATAATATGTTTTTATTTCATCATATTAATGGCTTAAAGATATTTCTAACCTGCTTGGGTGGTCTAAAGTGGTACTGTTATTCTAAAGTGGTACTATTTTACCTATTGCAGCTCAGAACAGTTCCAGTCAAATGTGTAATGATGGAGGCATGCAATTTGCAAGGTGCTAATTGGGGTGTAAACTTCAATTACTTGTTAGCTGCATTAGCCTCTTAGCTCTAGTGCAATACTAAAGCTGTACTTTCACAATGAGTGGATTCGGTTCTTTTGAAGTGTCAGTTATAATGAGGCTTTTTACATAAAGACAATTTAATTACCAGTTAAACCAGTGAGTTGAAATATCACTGTTTGCTGCGAAGAAGGAGGAGTCATATGTTCTTACACAGGCTTTAGCCATTTCTAACCTTGGTGAAGGGATTAAATCTCACACTCTTTCTTTCCTATCTCTCTTCCACCTAACGGCCCTGATGCCTTTCCATTGTGGTGCTATCCCTCTGTCCCCGTCTCACCCGTAGAGCTGTGTGTCTCTACAGATTTCTCTGAGCAGCGAGCTGCAGCCCAGCTCTCTTCCGGCTGATGAGAGCAGCAGTGATATGCTGGTGATCGTAGATGAACCCGTGTCGTCTGCACCGCAGTCCCGTGCCACCAACTCCCCTGCATCCGGCACCGGATCCGTGTCGGACAACATGAATGGTGGGTACAGCCTTTCTGGAGAACAGCTCCGCTTTTTGTTAGCTGGACTGATGATTGTTCTCCAGGGATGGATCATATTATGGGATACTTTGGTGAACAATGAAGTTGAGAAATTCTCCAAATGTCATTCAGTTGTCAGCCAAAGCATCCTTTCAAGTTTTCAAGCATAAACACCACTCCAGCTCATGCCAAATGTGTTGGAGGGAACTTCACCACCACAGAGTGCACAGTCCAATCCCATTCCTTAAGAATTGTTGACCCTTCTAGGTGACCTTAAGAGTTTAGAAAGGATTCATTATTTGTGGATTCATTGTGGATATGTATGTATGTATGTATGTACGTACGTACGCCTGTCTGTCTGTCTGTATGTGTGTGTGTGTGTGTATACGAGTTTTTTTGTTTCTGTACTTTGTTTTCATGTCTGTTGAGTGAGAAAAAGTGGTCTCACTTAAATCCGTGGAATGGTAAAGCAAGATTGTTTTAACGGCATCTCACTGCAACCCAGCATGGCACGAGAGCTCCTGGACCACAAGTGGCAGATCACTCCTCTTTCTCTCTCTATCTCTCTCTCTGTCTCTGTGTCTCTCTCTCTCTGTCTCTCTCTCTGTGTCTCTCTCTCTATCTCTCTGTCTGTCTCTGTGTCTCTCTTTCTCTATCTCTGTCTCTCGGTCTCTCTCTCTCTCTCTCGGTCTCTCTCTCTTTCTCTCGGTCTCGGTCTCTCGGTCTTTCTCTCTCGGTCTCTCTCTCTCGGTCTCTCTCTCTTGGTCTCTGTGTCTCTCTCGGTCTCTCTCTCTTGGTCTCTGTGTCTCTCTCTCTCTCTCTCTCTGTCTCTGTGTGTGTGTCTCTCTCTCTCTCTCTCTCTCTCTCTCTCTCTCTCTCTCTGTCTCTGTCTCTCTCTCTCGCTCTCTCTCT
>JBBJLR010000160.1:3420585-3431684 GCA_037577145.1 Brachypetersius gabonensis
TGAGAAATGTTTTTTTCCTCAATGATGTCTTTAGTACATCATTGTATTATGTTTTTGCATACACCTATGTAATTTCCTGTCTAAATATGACTTGCTGGTTGAATTTCGAGGCTCACTTTATGTATATGTGTATATGTATGTGTGTGTGTGTGTGTTAGAGGCAGAAGGTTAAAAAGTAGCCAATACGACAATGTTTTGTAAAATGCTGACGCAAGCCTGCTGTAGCATGGCTAAAAAGAGGCAAATATGGGTTTACCTTTACATTTTCTTTGAGGGTGATGTATTAAACTGAGTTTAAAATGAAATCAAAGTGTTCTGGGAGAATATTTGGGGGCATATTTAGGGTATACACTACAAATATAGGTGGGTTTTTTTTCACTATATGCAGGTGCTCTTGGAAGGGAACCCCTGTGAAAAGCAAGGGATTATTGTGTATATATGGCAACAGGGAACAAATAATTTTCTGTGACTTGAAACACAGCATACTTTGCCCTTTATGATTATTTTTTTTCTTTACACTGTACAATGTATAAAGAATAATTGCCTCACCAAGCCACTGATGTATTCTGTTTCACATTGCTGGAAAGTGGGCCTTCATTCAGGTTTGGCCAGCTGCAGCTCCTTTCTCCTCTTTGTCCTCATCTTTCATTTTTGGAAGCACAGCATGGCTGTAAACAAATTCCACCTATCGTTCCAAACAGGGTATCCTTCAGTGTGGATCTGGCACCTTGCCTGCCTGTTGAATGATGGGCAATGCTAATAAGCAGTGTTGCTGTCTGGCTTTTGCAGCTTAAAGTGCTGAGAGCTGCAAGATTTGAGCTTTCTAAGGAAATATGAGTAAGAGTGGCTGTAAGGGAGACAGAGCTTAGGGGAAGCTGCCCTGTCTTGTCTGCAGTGGCTGCATTCTGGCCTGTACTCTAGAGCAGAGGCGGTCTTGGCATCCATCTTCATCCACAAGCACGGATTACAAACCAAGAGAATTGCTGTGTAAAAAAATTGGAAACTAAAGGTCTGCCTGTGAAAATGTTAAACCCCAAAAGTCATGAAACTGACTTTCCAGGAACAGCTATACTTTTTTCTCCCATCCTAGATTTATTCAATATTCAAGAGAGTTTGTCAGCCCAGCTGCATACACAAGTACACAGAGGGTTGAAATAGCGTTCTTTGAAGCAAGCAGTGCAGGACAAAGACAAAGGTAAACAGAGACAGACAAAGAGCAGAGTCAAGAAACTGCTGCAACATTATATTGCAGCATCTAAGCAAAGAATTTCGAAGTACAGAACGGGCAGGTAGTGCAAATAAGTGTATATTCTGAGGTAGAGGAGGTTTTTTTTATATTATTTTAGCAGAAAGTTTTGGTGCACATTGGAAAGTGTCGATGCAGTGAGTGTGCATGTTTGTAGCAGTCTCTGTATGAGATCTTACCCTGTTCAGACCCCTGATGTTACGTGCAGGCTCTGAGTTCAGGAATCTAATGGCTTGTGGGAAGTAGCTGTTGTGATGTCTGGGAGTGGTGGTTGGGATACTTCTGAACCTTTTTCCAGGAATCAGGGATGGAAAATGTACTGTTAAAACATTTTTGGTGTCAGGCTGTTCATTTAGGACTGTGAAAAGTCACTTAAGCTCCAGTGTAAAACTAAAAAAGGTTATACAATACACTGTGAAACGAAACATAGTTCCTCCATGACAATGATGCACCATAAAGAACAAAAACCCAAGACTACAGAAGTGCAGAAAGGACAAAATACACAGAAGTGCAGTTGATGTTTGAATGGGTAGAATAGTTTGACAGTGTATTCTAGCAGCAGAATCATGAGATGTGCCAAAATGCAGAATAGAGGTAGAACAGCAGTAAAAAATAATTGTCCAAATAATAGCAGCAGCATGAAGAATGTGTAGCATATAATAAATAGAGGCTATTTACAGTTGCAGTTGGGATGTGAGTTGTTTGTTTAAGGCAGAACTGTTCCCTATGTAGGAACTGTGTTTGGGGCAAAGTGGAAATTTTTGTACTTTTTATTTAAAAAAAAAAGACTGAACTACCTTGGGGCTGCTGGGTTTGGCAGGTGCACGCTAGTGTATTTTGGTATCTGCAAGATTATATCCTCCAGGCCAACAGTTGGGTTTAGGTCTGCAGCCAGATGTTCGAGTTGAAGTTGTCCTCTGTGCCTCCTGTTAGGTGTCTCTTCTCAAGACACGTCCAGTCCGGGCAGAGGAAGGTCCGGCAGGAGCCGAGGTCGGCCCAAAGGTTCCGGAGGGGCCGGAAAGTGCTCTGGCAGGAAAGGTCGAGGAAGGAAGTCAACAGCAGGCAGTGCAGCAGCCATGGCCGGGGCCATGGCAGGAGCAGCAGCCGCCTCAGCTGCCGCATACGCTGCTTATGGCTACAGTGTATCCAAAGGTAGGTTTTTACTTGAAGCGGCAAACTTTCATTTTACTCTGATGCAGATCTTTCTCCTTTTAAATGGTTCCTTGTGCATCTTGGAAAAACAGCAGTGAAAAGTAACACCTTAATTAGAAGTTCCTTTTTTAGCCTGTCATTTATTTTTGTCATTGCGTGTCCACAGTTATCACAACTTTTTTCTCATTGGTTTTCTCCGTAGAAGGGGGCAGGATAAGGGATGTGACATTTAAGCTGTTTTGAAGAGCTCCTCAGTAGCTACTCCACAGCTTGACATTGGTTGACATGAGTCTATGCCAACCAAAGAGTATAACTGAAATGTACTTTGAAACCTGCTCTTGACAATGGCAAGTGGCTGATAGCATTTGTTGTCATAGCAGCTCTCTAGATTAAACACCTTTGGAACTCATAACAAATCCTGAAGGAACGTTTACTTTAGATGTTGCAGTTTGGGAGTTGCTAGCCTTTAGTAATGAGCTGCAAAGTGTCTTTTCAAATATTATTGGATATATTTCATGTAAGTGTAGCATATTTACTGGTGCTGGGGAAACGCTGTGCAGTCTACCAAAAGATCCAAAATGAATGATTTAAGTAAAGTGGCCACTTAGTCTGAACATGCCACAGCACATGGTGTGAACAGTGTGAAATGTTTTCTTTGCATTTAACCCATTCACCAAGTGAAGCAGGAGGATGGCACCAACAATGGGCATCCAGGGAGGAGTGTGTGGGGATGGTACTTTGCTTAAGGGTAACTTAGTGGTACCACTAGCAGTCCTGAGATTCGAACCCACAACGTTATGATTGCAAGAGCAACTCCCTGACCACTAGGCGACCAGCTGCTCCAGCTACTTTCTCTGAGATTTCTGAATTTGAAAAGGCTGAATTTAGGGCTTCCAACATGACAGCCTTATACATGTATATATATGTGTGTGTGTGTGTGTGTGTTAGGGCTGCAAAATATATCGCAAATTTATGGTCATGGCGATATCAACATGCGCAATATACATATCGCGAAAAAATAAACATCGCGAAAGACTGACTGAACTGCAATAAATGGTGTTTTTCCAAAGCTCTTCACCCAGTGCCACAGAGAAGAGGGCAAAAAAATCACTGGGCAGTTTTCTTCATCTTCTGTGCTACAGTTATAGATTGTTCCTTTTGCTATTTTTTTCAGGCTGAGAACTTACTATAATTACAATTGTTTACATTTATTTAAGAATTTTTTATTTAAAAATTATTTAAAAAATACTTCAACACTCAACATTGTTAGCACGTCACGTTTGATGTGGTAATTTCACAGCATAGGCGTCGTTAAGTCTTTTTTGTGACCCCCCAAAATGATCCCAAGCCACCCTAAATATATAGTCATTATTTTACTATTTTTAAATTATATATCCTATACATATATCAGTGGTGACAAAAAAGAGGGTAAAATAGTACAAAGCACAGGGTACTGAACAGAACTTTACTCTTCACAGGTATTCCTGCCTCTGGCCCACTACAGCCTGCGCTGGCTCGCTCCACTGCAGCACCCGCCTTCGCCCCGGTGGGCACCCCCTCCCCGCAGGGTAAAGGCAGTACCATGGGCTCCGGCTCTCAGATGCTAGCACATGGCAGCTCTCACATCCTTCACAACCCCTCCAAGAGAGGCAAAGGACCCAGCAGCCACGGGGGTCGGTAGCAGTATGTGTAGGTTTTGTGGAAGACTGATGATGTAATTCTAGATATGCCAGTATTTTCAGTCTTGGGTTTGGACCCCCACCCCCCATCGTCCCTCCATGGCTTTTAAAGATGCCTCTTCACCAGCCCTGCTGTCACTGTGAACTCTTTTTTCATAATTCCTAATTGCTTCACTGCTCTGTAATTTAGCAGTGAGGTGAGCTTAACCCTAGAGAAGAGCAATCTGGGAGGTCCGGAAATCCATTTTTTCATTTGAAATGCATATCCTTATTTATTGAAAGAAGCATATGATTGAAAATATTTGGTTTGTGAAGGACAATGGTTTTTTGTTCAATATGTGAGTGACAGCCGCTAGACATGGATTTTTTTTGTATAGTTTGTTGAAATGGTACGACACAGCACTGAGCAAAGGGCTGCATTACTTACTCTCCAGTTTCTGCATAAAAGGAACTTCACTTGCCTTTACAGTTGCTCCTAGGTAGAGGTAAAAATACATTCTCTTCCACTCTATCAGAGCTGTTTAAACAGATGCCAGTGTTTTAGGAATAGAACAGGAGTTCTGCACATCAAATGTGGGACATAGAGCTCAAATGTGTGGCCGATTTTTTTTTTTTTTTTTTTTTAATAATTTTTATCTCTAATAATTTTTTTCTCATGTTCTCCTGTTAATGACTTGCATGCTTGTATGAACATTATTGCTGTTATGAAAGTGAGTGAACACAAAGCAGGGACCAGGAGGGTAAAGTGTGAGTCAGCCGTACCCCCTCGAACAGTCCGTGAAGACGTACGGTCCTTGGTTTAACAGAACAGATAAGGCTGATTACACGAGGGACTTCTTTTGTAGACGAGGCAGTATGAACAACCATTTACAACGCCAAACCGCCTTCTCTTTATACAGTTATTTGCAAATTGAATTTTGGCTTTAAATACTAATATAATATATTTTGACCAAAAAGGAGAAAAAAAGTTGCAGGTATTTTGTAAGAGAGTGAAATGTAGATGTGAGCACTGCTCATCACTCCGCTTGATCAATGCTGACTTAATATTCTTTGATGGATGTAAAATGTATCATAGCTTAAGTTAAAAGTTGGTAATTTATGAAAATTTGTGCTGACTGTAAATTGTATCGAAGCCATTTATTTTTAAAAAAAGACAAAGGAAAATGTGTTGGACGTTGATAATTTTTTGTGACATCTGTGGTTTTTGAGATTTAATTTGTCTTTAAACGTGAATCTTGTCCAGCGTTTGTAAATACTGCAGTGGAAATTCCTCCTTTCAAAGTTACCCATATTTCCCATATTGCTTGTCTATTTTTATAGGTCACTGTGTACATACCAGAGAGAGAAAAATGGTCATTTTACTAACTTGGAATAAATCCAAAATAAAAACTCTCAAATGATTTCAGGGGCCTTTGTGTGTTTCTTTCTTTTGAACTGATGGTGAGGTGTTACCATGTTAATTGTGCTATGCTATAATCTGTGATTCACAATGGTAAAAAGAACATGTCTGGCTACTTTTGTAGGGAGTCAGGAGACCGCTTCGACAATTAGTTCGTGAAGATGAATAAAAATAAACATTAAACCTGTTTTGTTGACGTACTGTGCCTCGCCCTGTTCTGTCATCCTATTGCTTTGTTTTTACAGGTGAAGTAGATCCCTGATTGAGATCTTGGCCATTTAAATCTCTCGAGTTTGATCAAATGAATCATAGTATAGATCAAGAAAGAATTCCTCTGGGAAATCATATGATTATGTTCTGGTCAGGTCAAGCAGGTTGATTGTCATATCACACACAGTACACAGTGAAATAATGCAACGTGTGTTCAGTACCTTGGTGCCACACAATGAACGAAAAACAAGCGCTACAAGTGAAGGCAGGACATATTTCCTTTTGGTCAAGTAAGCTTATTGTCATTCCAGCCATAAACACAGTGACCATAACCACAGTGCAACTCAAGAACAAAATCAGAAACTACATTAATACATGTGCAGACAGGACAGGAATACACAGAGTGCAAGAAAAGTGAGTAGTCAATTATGACCCAAAGAGCACGAAGGTGTTCGCAGCATAATGCTTAAATGGTTTTATAGCTTAGACAAGCCTCCAGTTTCGTTAACATACTGTGCCTCTCCCTGTTCTTGGTCATCCAATACATTGTCTTCACAGTTGAGTGTACTTATGGACAGTGTGTGAATTACCCCTCCATAATTGGCGGGTACTGACTTCCTTACACTGTTCAGAACCCCCCTCCCCCAATCAAACTGCTATTTTAGCTCTTTTGGGGGGTCTGGGGCTTGATCCGGGAGTACAGTACCCCTAGTACCTCCTGTAATTCAAACCATGCTTATGGAGGTCTACACCACTGAAGTCTGTTCGTTTTCCTGAATCCCCTTTGAATTTGTTATAAAAGGATCCTAGTATAAAAAGGTCAAGATCAAGATCAAGAAGGTACTCCTCTTTAGAAAATACCAGCCATTCCAGCCATTAACACACTACACATTCTGTCTACAATCACAGTGCAACACAAGAACAAAAACATTATACTCAGTTTTCTTGCACTCTATTTGTATTGTCTGCACATGTATCAATAATGACTGGGTGTGTCCAAAGACAAGCCTTCAGTTTTGTTTGCATACTGGACATCTATGCCGTTTAAGTCTGGTTGTGCCCTGAATCCCCCTTAAATGAACACACAGTACACAGTGGAACCAAACAATGCTCCTCCAAGACCATGGTGGAACATAGAAACACCACAAGAATACATGTGCAGACAGGACAGGAATACACAGAGTGCAAGAAATGAGTATAATCAATAAGGAGTATGGATGTGTCCACCAGTTTTGGCATACTGTGCCTCTCCCTGTTCTGTGTCATCCTACACATTGTTATTCACAATTGAGTAAGCATACTGATTGACATCTAGGCTATTTAAATCTAGTTTTATGTAATAGAATGGATCATAGCTTGGATCAAGAAGGCAGTCCTCTTTGAAGGCTTGTTGTGTTGCACCAAGCTCATGAAAAATATTTAGTTTTACTGTGTAATGACAAATCTACTTGACATGTTTTAGCAAGTACAGCAAGTAAGGAGCCAAAATGCACATGTCCACAGCACGCTTATATGGTTTTATAGCATGCTTTTCCACTTTACCAGCATTGTCTCTTTCCTGAATCTTATGACCCCAGAGCAATGCAGACTATAAACACGACTTCCAGGGGCGGTCTGTTCCCTGCTCCAGCTTGTGTAACCCTGTGTGTATTTAGATAGCAGTCAGCTTGAGCCATGTCCAGAGGACCTTCCGCTTCTGCCAAGTGTTACAGTTAGCTGTGTGGAGCCGACTGTAAGCTAGGCCATGCTATAGGATGGGTTTGACAAGTCTGTAATTGCAGGTATTCTAATTTTGAACAGTAGATTAGACAATGTACTGTGATGCATTTGAATTATGCAGGCATTCAAGTCTCAAAATACTACCAAAGTAGAGGACAATGGGCAAAAACTGAAATGAAAAATGCAGGAGAAGCAGAAATGGATGTACAACACTTTATTAAAAGACCTAAACAGTAAACCTTTTACAACAAAGGCTCTTTTAAATGAGAAATCAAAATGGCTTCAAAGCTGAAAGTCAGCTTCTGTGCAAATCAAATAGGCAGAAGGAACCATAGTGTGAGAAATGGCCAAAAGGAAAAAAAAAACAGAGAAACCACGTACCTTTTACAGTAACAGCTTGTCAGGCGAGCATGCAGACTATTAAACGTTGTGTGTAATACTGTCACCCAGTTTTATTTGCTACCACAGAGAGCTTATATAACCAAGACCAAAGAAACAGATTAGTGCACATCATGTTATGCTACAGGTTTTATGGACACATTAAAAGCTAGATTCCCTTATTACAGTACAGTTTGCTCTAAATAGAAATGATCGAACTGTTAAACACAATCACGATGGCATCTTGGATCATATGACTTTAGGATGGATACGGATTAGTGGAATAGCTAGGCCGCCAACAGTATGGGCCTAATGATGGACAAGCAGGCTGCCTCAATGGAGAAGAGGTGAGAATCATCTACATCAGGGCAGCTGTTCCTCATGAAATCTGCCAGGCGGAGCAGGTACTCGATGTTGGGGCCAGTCTTCCCCTTGCACACGACAATCTGGGCTGCGATTTCCTCCGCGCTGGCTGGGCCAAGGTAAATGGGGTTGTCAGGTGTTGCTATGTAGACCAGGGCCTGGACTGGCGAGTGGTTCTCACCGCGTGGGAAGAACTCCACAAGCTGAGTGAGGTAGCCCCCTCGCACAGACTCCCTCACATTCAGGTACTTGAGGGACTCCTCCGCTTGGGAGCCGGTCACCTCGAACGCGACACCCCAGGTGCATGCCTATGCAAAAGAGATTAATCTCATTAGAAAATTTACTGTATTAGGATTATTAGTGAAAATAGTTTAAACTACTATTGGTACTATGGTGAAATGGCATTCAGTCACTATGCTGCTGGAACAAACTGCCCATCAGTATCGATCTCTAACTGTAGCTTTAAAAAGCTACATGGTTCTTCTGAACACACTTCTAAATACCTGCACTTGCAATTTTCTTTTAAGTATGTAGTGTTCATTTGTCACACAAGAACAAGTTACCAGCACACACTTGGAAATTCTAGTGGTTCAACTCCCCAGTTGCCCCTGTGAGCAGACGGTTGTAGGTTTGAATCCAGGACCGCTAGAGGCACCATTGAAGTAACCCTGAGCAAAGTACAGTCCCCACTCACTGCCTTTCTGGCTGCCCACCACTTCACTTGGGAGAATGTTAAATACAGACAACAATTTCACACTACACACTGTGTGCTGTGGTGTGGTCATTTATGACAAATAGCACTTTAAGACAAATTCAATACTTACGTCATGGTCCTCGATGAGTGTCACCACTCTTCCAGGCTGTTGATAGAGAGAGACAAACAAAGCTTTAGGTGTGAGGCAAGCAATACATGAATGGATGTAAATGGACTACATCATCTCACCATCTCGTCGTTGCCTCGGTGGAAGTTGTCTCCATGCCAGAAGCGCCTCTTGTAGCCCCGCACGAAGCCCACCTTGCTCTTCTTGAACTTGAAGTCGGGCTTCCACACCAGAGAGCCGTAGCCGAAGATCCAGAGGCTGCCCTTGCCCGCAAGGATGTCCTGAGGCTTCATGCTGGAGGTGATGGGGATGCTGTCAGGTGTCTGATGTGACTGAAGTAACTCGAGACGACTGGCTTAAGTCAAGTCTGGTTACTAACCAAACCGGCTCAACCGGCTCGACCAGCTGGCTAACTAGCTAGTGTCCTCTTCCTCCGATCCAGGAGAAGAGGGATGGACTGGCTCGCTGCTGTACCGCGGACGGCACTGGAGCCCAACTGCCTAGCAGTTGTGGTGGAGAGGTGCGGGTGCTGTTGCTTTGCCTGGTGCATGCCGATGCTTTAGTGTGCCTTCATCTTCCCTTTAAAACGCCATTATCGCCTCTTCGGCTGTGGAGCTATTAACACAACGAAAACGGCTCTTTCGGCCGGTTAGCTCACCAGCCTGTTTTTTTAGTTTCTAAAATACAGTACGAATCCTTTAAACACCAATTATGACCAAAAACAGCCTTTTAAACCGATTTCCAAAACCTCCCTACCCCTTTTCCCTTCTTCGTCGTGATGAAAATGAAGGTCGTCCTCTTGGCCACATTTATGACACTAGCATTCAAGAGACTACGTCACAGGGTACACCTTCTAAACCAATCATCTTAAAGAAAAGGCGGGCGTTTGTTCCATTTTAACCAATCATATTCCACTGACGTTAAGGTCCAGCCAATTTCACAATTATTCGAACGTCTAATTGGCTAAAAGGAAGAAGGTCGCTTCTGTATGTTGATTGGTCAAGAGACTGGCAGTCAGATATTTTGCGAGCGCTTATTGGTCGCGCGAGCGGTCATTCAAATGTGGGTGTTTTGTTATGCTGAAGGGTGGGTGGCTGATGCAACTTGGAAGAAGCGTTTCGTTCCGTTCTGTGAGCTAGAAGGAGAAGTTGCATCAGTACTGGAATTTTACGCATAAGGGGAACTGGGCTTCGCACAAGCTTGTAATATGAGGAGTAGCTAGAAGTGAGCACAAAATGTGCTAGTTTTAATATCTGTCAGGCTGGAAAACAAGCACTGCCTAGTTTTTTTCCCTGTTAACTGGTGGTTAACTGTGGTCTGCCCCTGCAGTCAGAAGGCCGTGGGTTTGAATCTCAGGGCTGCCAGTGGCACCAGTGAGGTACCTTTTAGTAAGGTACTGTTCCTCAACATTGCTCTCTGGACACTGTGTTCATGGCTGCCTGCTGCTTCACTTGATGAATGGGTTAAATGCTGAATAAGAATTTCACACTATTTGCTGTGGTGTGATGTGTTCATGTATGTGAAATGGACGCTTTACACTTACACTGAAATTGCTTTTGACTTTGGCCTAGGATTTAAAGTGTCACACCTCACAAGGTGGCTTAAGCCGATTTACTCGAGCCCAGCAAAATCTTGCCTGAGTTAAGAAGTCAAGGCTGTCCGGTCAGGAGAACAGTACCCGGCCTTTGTCCTCTTCTGCCTACATTGATATTCACAGATATTTAATCTTCTGAGGGCAAACCATAGCCTCATTTATGGAATTTTCACAGGGTGGCACAAGATTTTCAGTAGTTAAGGGGTCAAGTTTCCATATCTTTCATCACATGCATTGACCGTGGCGTCACCAATAACATGCATCATAGACTGCTTCACCACCCTCGGTCTAATACGCAGAGGTCGGTCTAATATGCAGAATTGCTCTCTCCATGGAAGCAACATGAGTTGCTTTTGTGGTGCTCAGTTTGCTCTACAATCGCCAGCCAATGCTACAGATAATTTTTTCGTTATGCAGCAAAAAACTCCCACAGGGTGCCATTTTTACTGCCCACATATGATCAGTGTTGGGAGTAATGCGTTACAAAAGTAATGTATTACAGTAACGTATTACTTTTTGCTGTAACGCAGAAGTGTAA
>JBBJLR010000160.1:3431784-3444575 GCA_037577145.1 Brachypetersius gabonensis
TAGGAAAAGTTGGCTTAGAAAAATAATGGGGGCTTGACAAATCATAAAGTTCAGGAAAGCCCTGGACCACAATGATGAGCTGCTCCTCCATGTTTGTGTGGAGGAGCAGGCGAGGAAAATGCAAAGAAGCTAATTGGTTGAATCTTGTCGCATGACCCGTGGTGTGCTTGCAGCATTCTGAAAAGTTGAGATGTTTTCAACTCGACGCGGTCGCTTCCGTTACGAGCGGGGCTGCCACGCGTCTACATTTGAAATAATGAACTTGCGCACGCAAAAGACGCGATATGTGAACCGCCCCTAACGCGGCATGATTTCAGCCTATTTCAGCCTTGAGGTCCGAGGCTATAAGCCTCGCCTGGTTCACTTTAAGCCCTAGTGTGCACTGGCCAGTGGAAAAGTGGCAAATGGATGATCACTTGATAATGTCATAATGCTACATCATATCGCCCTCTATTGGATGTAAGATTCTCTGCAGAACAATTATCATTTTAGAATGTTATACTTATGTAGTTATGTTGGTGAAAGTAACTCAAAAGTAATACAGGAGTCATGTAACGTATTACATTTCTGAGACAGTGATATTGAAAGGTAAGGGATTACTTTTAAATGACTAACAAGTAATCTGTAATGTATTACAGTTTGGAAGTAGCTTGCACAACACTGCTTATGATGCTAAACAGGTGGCCTGATTTTTTTTAACCAATACTGAGAACATGGACTGGATCTCACTGTCTAGGATCACTTTGCTCCTGTCCTGGGTGAGAAGGTTCTTCCAGGGCAAGGAATTGAGCAACACTGCTGCCTCCTCAGAAATCATTGCGCAATCAGTACTGTGGAAGTGGTGAGCTTTTCTCAGAAAATTACAGAGCTCTGTTGCTCACCACACTGAAGGAAATGTGTTGCACCCGTGACGATCATAGCTTCCTGGATAGAGTGTGGCACAAACCTGGGCCAAATATGGCATACACGTGTGAGGCCCACACAGAACGCAAAGTGATCTTAATGGACAGCCAAATGCAGTTGCGAAACCCTGCCAGTCTGAGAGAGCTGCATATCAGCCACCAGTAAGTCACAACAGCCAGAACTGACTCACCCCAGACATCCCAATATCACACCACTAATCGCATGGAATCATGGTACAGGGGAGGATCAGATGGTTTCCTGGCTTTTTTCAGCCAGTAACTGCTTCTTTTAAATGACCACTGCTAAAATTGACCCACCACTCAACCTCAAATAGATAATATGGACTGTGACACTTTAAAAAGTGACAGTCAGGTAAAATCAACTTAAAAGCTTCAACTTAAAAATTTTCAATCATGTACAGAACGAATGACAGGTTCCAGTGCAGGGAGGTCCCCGGGGGAGGGGGGGTTGGGGGGGGGGGTTGTAGTAGAAGTCTCAGGAGTGAATGCTCCTGGGAACGCGGAGCTGTCGTCCTGAGGGAAGCCACTCAAACTCCAGGAACAGCATGGGAGCAGTCCTGTAGAATCCTGCATGCTGTTCTTTTGGTTAGCTGCTCACAAAAGAATGAAAGTGCTCTGACTGGGAGTCTGATGATGCTTTCACTGTGTTGTGCAGGCGGATCCTGTGTTGCAGGCTCAAGGAGTCATACCAGCAGGTAATGGAAAAACAGAGGACACTCTCTAAAGTGACCCCAAAACTGTTGAGCTTCCTTAGGAGATCTTCCTGCTGCTGACATCTCCGTAGAATGTCCTTGGTGTTGGAGACAAACTTTAGGGTACAGTCGAAGATATATTACCTGAATTTTCTTTTGTATTTTCTTATATAGTATTGTATGGTGCTAGAGGCAATTTTATAGACTGGTGAAGAATAACACTTTTTTAAATTTTTTTTTATTTATTATTTTTTTTAAAATCAACATTAGGGTATTGAATAAATCTATCTGCACACCTCAACTTTCGTAAACAAGTCACATCATGGTCAGTCTATGGTCACTTAGTTGTGAATGGAAAATATTGTCCCCCTGAAGCTGCCTTACATCAGAGGAACCACCGTCCGTTATAGGAAATACTTGCGGAGTTACAACCAGTCTGATTGTCAAACCAGTTTACCAGCTTTTTCAACTCTGGAATGTGATCAAAACACCAACTGAAAAGGTTGTGAAGTTATTCTATCCAGAATATGTATTGCACACTGACACTGAGCTTGAGCAAGTCCGCCAACAATGCTTTGAGTTGTCAAAGAAAGGTGGAGAGCGCAGCTGCAAAATGTCAAAGGAGCTCAGATGTCGGCTCATCTGAAACACCATGACTTGTATGATTGCAATCCTGAGGGCAAACGGGGATGGAAAATCACATAGATACCCATCAAAACCAGAAATTACAGCAATGGCAAAGAGAATAGTGCAGTACTACCCCATGCTACAGGACCAAGGCATCAAGAATACATGGGTAAGGGAAATGCATCCAGTTTGTGACAAGTGTTTCATGTTGGACATTTTTAGTAGTGGTTGGAAAAATGTATTAAATGTCCTGTACAGGTCACTGTGTACGCACAGCTAAACAAAAGACTGCAAAATGTGAGAACCCCCCAAAAAGCGACTCCAGATGGGAGACATTCAAAGAGGTAAGGCTGCAACTAATTAATTTTAATTTGATAAATCTGCTATTCATTTTCCTCATTAATTGATTAGTTGTTTTATCAGTAAGATGTCTGAAAGTTGTGTGAAGTTTTCCTCAAATGCCTTGTTTTGTCCACAACCTGACGGTTTTAATTTCAATGTCATAGAGGGCAAACAAGCTTGGAAAAAGTCATTTGAAAAGCTGAAATCATGTTTGAGCATTTTATAAAAAAAAAAGAAAGAAGTGATGCAAAATGATCAATCATGTCAAAGTATGTGGTGACCTGCCTTTAGTTTCCTCACCTGTTTTAGCATGAAAGGAAAAAGCACTTTGTGTTACACTTTGTACATATGAAACAGGCTATACAATTAAAGATATGGATCGATTGAGTTCATAGTTGACAACTAATTGATTAACTGACTAAGCATTGCAGCTCTACAAAGAGGCGACGTCTTGATCAGCCAAGTGACATAGAAGAAATTGATTAAAGTGACTCAACAATCATTCTGGATCAGTCCACAGAAGGGAGGCGCAGCCCAGACTTAAACAAATGAGTTAGAAGGTGAGTTTCAACTTTACATTTTTTACACCTGTCATTGTGTGGTCATCATAATTCATTAAAACCCACATATTGAGTCAAGATGGCAGTCCTGACATGACAGGAGTAAAAGGCTTTTAAATGGGCATCAGAGGGTGGTAATTACATCACATATGTCCCGTTTTATCAGTTTATTAACATTACTGTGGAAATTAATTTTAATAATGTATCTGTATTAATAAAAGCCAGTATATTATAATTTAGAAGAGCTGGGTACTGTGGTACGTTTCTAGTATCAGTCTGTGCAACATCACGTTCTATAACCACTCAGTATATCATATAATGTAATATTTTTGAAAACTATTTATGTGCTAAACCAATGTGCTAAACTATTTTTTAATTTAGGTTCCAAAAGAATTTTTAAAATGTATTATCCTGACAAAAACATCTCTGTGCCATGTCTTTAAGGAAAAAAAAAGCACAAAACCTACTTGAAGAAGAACCCTCTACCCTGCCAAGTCCTAAGAGTGAGTCCATCCAACTGGCCCATGGCTGTGTGTGTGTGGTGTGGGCACATCTTTGTAGGGATGCACTTGTGTGCCTACATGCAATTGTATGCGATTGCTTGACCATAAGAGCTTTTTGCATTATGTAAACTGGCATTTAAATGGTAAATATTCTGAAAAATGAATAGGTATTTTATAGTTAAGATCAGGTCTGTAGTTTGTTAAAAGATTTAACTCCTTTAAAGTATAGTCTATATTTTTGTCAGATTTGTCATTTTAATGACATGATTTTTTTTTTGTGAGGGACATTAGTTATGTGATTTTGTGTGTTGCAGCAAACAAGCCTGCAGATATCAACAGTCCAGACACCTACTGTCCAGCAACCTTGGCCAAGCGCTACAAGACCCTACAAACTTTGTTTAAAAGAAAAAACCCAAACCACCAGGATGTCTCTCAGCTCCTGGATTTGGAGTTTTCAGCCAGAAGAGCATTCATTGATTCAAATGCTATTTGTGAGGAGGACTGACACAAAAAGGTTCTAGAAGCATATCCTTGTTTCAAGGACATTGGACATGTAAGTCATTATTGAATGCACATGATTCAAACCAAACACAATGTTCATCATACCAACTTCTTGCTTTTCAGTGATGCATTGACATGTTTGTATTGGTATGCTGAATATTTTATAGGTGATGGAGGAGATTCATCGCAATTTGGATAAAGATAATGGCAACTTCATCAATGAACTGAAGAGAAGATGGCATGATTTCTGCCAGAAGGTGCAGTTTTTTGGTGTATGGAAAAAGACGCTGAAACCCCCAATGGGAATGGGTAACGGTAAGCAATGATGTTTTGGTGTCATTGGTGATCAGAGTATAGTTTGAATCTTTAGGCATGTTAAAGCAGTAGTCCGTAAAGTGACGTCACTGAGGACAGGAGGAGGAGATTTTGAAATTTTAAGGGTCTAATCCCCCACTCCCCCTCTCCTTCTGGAAGGAGCTGAAAGCCACACCTCCTACAAGTCATGCGCGGGGAAAACAGTCAACGCTGCAAAAAGCTAAAAATAAAAACCAACAGACCGATGTAGTGAAAGGCTGAACGCTGCACTACTCAGTGAGCCTACATAACATACAGTTAGCATGAAGTTAACAGACTGACATTAATGCAATGTAGGTCCAGTTAGCATTCAAGTTAAAGTCATATTAGCCTACTGTAAACACAGTATACAACAATTATCTACACCATTTAAGGTTACTTTAACAAGTTTAAACTATGGACTACAGGTTTAATTGTCGTGTGCTAGTGTCTTGTCGTTCACCTTTTCAATCCATGATGGTTATCCAATCACTGGCCAAATTATTATTTTTTTTTTTCCAATTGTGTACAGTTTTGATCAGCTTTGATCTTGAGCATTTTGTTTAAGTGTGATAATGAGATGATGATTATTTTTTCTGTACAGCTGAGATCCTACGTGTGCTGCCATCATTGTTCCCATCCACCTCTGCCCCTCCAAAGAGGGTACGAGATGCGAGTGAGGCTCTGGTGCATGTCCTTGAGGTGAGCTGTGCAAAATGTAGCAGTTTTTTTGGACAACAGTATTGAAAAAAAAAATGCTTCTTCTGATGAGTGCCAAAGTATTTCATATTCACTTACTGTATGTTCTTCAAAGGCACCTAAAACACATGTTTTTAGAATGAGGATTCTCACAGGTTAGATCTCTGTGGCCAGTAAATACAAACATGGATGCATTACGTGGTAGCAGATTTTTATCACCTCAATGATAACCAATTATATGTAGCCTTGGTTTTCTGTTTTTCAGGAAGGCTAGACATATGTGAACAGTAATTGCATTGAGAATAATTAAAAGAAGCAGTTTCAGATGTAGTTTTTCTTTAACTTTTCAGATGTAACTTTTAACTTTTGTTGTAATTTAGCTTTAGTTATGTGTTGAAACAAAAGTGCATCATCCTTACAAAAGTATGTCTGTGTTATGTGTTAAAGGACAAAGAAGACCCTAATACCTATTTGATGAAACGCCCCCTCTCCTGCACAGTTCTGATCGTGAGTCCGTCCAACTGCGTCCTACTGGTAGGACATGGGCCAATAACCACGTTTCCAAAAGACGAGGTTACTGAGGGTGCTTTATACCTTATGGCTTACTATTATACCCTACACCTCACATACCCAAAGTGTGTAGCCACTCTGCTTTCCGTCATACAGACGGAGGTTCTCTTAGACAAAATCCATGAGAGAGATCTCACATCATCTTACAAGAAGAGCATGTCTGAGTGGAATGCTGTTATTGGCCAGTAGAGCCAGTATGGTTAAGATGTGGACTATAGGAAAGCACTTCCTCTCTCCTTCCAAGGCTACTACAGTCCATGTTGGTTGCGACTGATTTTTGTTTGGAATTTGGCCTGGTTAGCCCAGTGTTATAATTAAGGGTGCACAATAATATCGGCTAACATGCCGACATTTTGTTTAGGCTTTACTGTGAAAGAGTAAACTGACTAAGCAATTAGTTTGGTATAAAAATGAGAATTGCTTTATTGCGTATTGGCTAGTACAACTGTAAAATATTAGATATTGCTGAAAAATCAAATACAGTTCATCCTTAATGATAATGTTACAGTGGTATGTTAATGTAGACCCGGACCTTGGAATGGTAAAAGCACTTTCAATTAATAACAAACGTTACAGGTTGAGCAGTTTTAGTGTGCCTAGCAGTGTGTTTGTCTGTGCTTTGACTGTGATGGTGTGGTGGTGGCCTAGTGGTAGGATACTTGCCTCCGGACCAAAAAGGTCACAGGTTCGAATCCTACCTCCAGCACACAACCACTGGGTCCCTGAGCAAGACCCTTAACCTCAAGTTGCTCCAGGGATACTGTCCCCTGTTGTTAGAGAATGGAAGTCGCTTTGGATAAAAGCGTCTGATAAATGCCGTAAATGTGACTGTGCAATGCACAGATTTTACAGGTGTATTAAGGGCCAGATTGGGCAGATAAAAAAAAAAAAAAAAAAATTCACTGCAAAAGGGCGTGCTTTTATTCAGTCCTCTCTGTTCATGGGGCTTTATCAATAAAGTTGTTGCTTTGCAATTCTATAGTTCTAATTTTTTGTGTTATAAGCAGTAGGTAAATGTCTTGAATCTATAACAGTATTACTGCTGTATAGCTTATAGAAAGGTAAATGCACTAGAAATGGAGAATTAATTAAAAAAACTAGTAAAAAAACATTGCCTAATACTAGTAAAAGAATGCCAACTTAAATACATTTTGTCTCGAAATGCCAATTTCTAATCTTATTTCAAGTAAGGTGTTGGACTTCTAGTCCAAATCTAGAACAGTGTCACCATTTAGAACTGAAAATAAGTTATATACACTTAAAACAAAGAGGATTATGTTGGAAGGTTTTTAAAAAATGCTACTTTTGAGGGGAAAATACTACTTTTGAGCACCACCAACTCATTATGAGACACAAAGCTTCACAACACTAGTAAATATAGCTAAGAATGAGTTTTTCCAGCTAATTTCAAGATCTTGTAAGGCTCAATGAACTGTCTTATTTCAAGAAATCTTGTCAAGAGAATTTTCACTTGTTCCATAGGCAGATTATTTCACTTAATACAAGATATTTTTGCTTGAAATAAGTTTTTTTTCCTTGTTTTTGGAGGACCATTTTTTCCAGTGTAGTGTCCAGATATTTGTACTCCACCACCTCCACTACCTGCCTGTGGATTATGCTGACAGATCCTGTCTCCAGCTACCGCTGTTTACAAGAGAAGATCACCACCATGTCCTCAGTCTTCTCCACATTTAGCTCCAAGGAGGCATTATCACACCACTGCACAAACTCCCTGAGCACTGAGCTGGGGTGACGTGAGGAACCAGAGAGCAGAGACAGGAGAACTGTGTCATCCGTGTACTTAGATGACAGTGTGGGTGGGTGGACCTGCAGTCATTGGTGTACAGGATGAACAAAAGGTGACAGGACACAACCTTGGGGGAAGCCATTGGAGGTGATGGAGAGGTCAGTGAAGGTGTTTCTGACTAGCACTCTTTGTGTCATGTTGTTCAGAAAATTGATGATCCACAGAATGAGCTGGTCATCCAGGTGAAAGCGGGTGGCACAAACCACCCTTCATCTATGGCGCACGCCGCGAAACAAACTCAGTACCTCTTCATTCACCCTGGGCAGCTTTTTTTTGTTTTCTTGCCCTAAGTACTTTTCCTCCATGTTCTGCTTTTGCTGCCTCACATTTTGATCTTCTCTCTCCTGCTCTTCCCTCAATCTCCTCAAAGTTAGTGTTAAATCACAACAAAATATAAAGAGTATTTTATTGTGCATATCTCACAATCACGTAATAGTAATTTCAACAGTACACATAAATCCCAAGTACTTTCTCACCGTATAAATTAATTCTACCCTCCTGGTCTTCTTGGTGAAATTGTTTATCACTCTGTCAGACCACCAGGGATTTTTTCACCAGTGCCCAGCTTGACTGGGTGGTGGTGGGGATCGCTAGCAAGCGTTCAAGCTAACAAGCGGTCAAGCTAACAAGCTAATGCCGTTCCTTCTGTGCACTCCTAGACGAATAATAAACTATAAAATAAAAAGAAATATTATTAATAAATACTAGTGAATAATACATTATGCATTTTGTTATGTATGAAGCTTCAGTTTCACACTCAAGGTCAGTGCTCAGTACATGAAATAGAACGAAGTGAAAACAAAGGCGCCGATTGTTCACAGGGTTATGTCAGTCATTTTGAAATGGAGAACTACCCAATCACAGTAGGCAGTCACTTGTTTCACAGGTGGGACTTATTTACCATTAAAGTCCATTGAAACCTTGAAAATCCACGAGGCGTCGGGGTCTGAGAAGATACATTGAAATTAATGGGGACGCGAGTGAAACACTTTTCACTGAAATTCTCTGTTTCAGCGCGGTTAGGGGTGGTGCTGTTTCACGTTTTTGACCAGAGCGGTATACAACTGTAACGCTATTGAGGAGCTGAAATTAGGAGAGCAACTTTATTTTTATGAGCATTTTTTGTTTCACACCAATAAAAAAGTGATAGTTATGAATTTTTTTTGTATTATTTTTCTTGGTGAAACATTGTTTCACCTGAAGTCTTGTAGAAACCACCACTGGGGTTGGTTACGTAAACCTACGTACACCTACGTAACCATGTTCATCTTCTGAACCAAACATTTTTAAGAAGATTAGAGTGTTTGTGCCTTTTTATACAATCATATTCTTCTGGTGTTGAAACACTTCCGATTGCATACATAGTTATACATCTAATTAGCTCATTCTTTTCAGAGGAGCAGTGCTGGTGTGTCTATACAGGAAAACTAGGCAGTTGCCTAGAGCGGCACGTGAGGAACAGCGGAAAAATGCAACAAATTATTCTCACCTTTGAGAAGTGTTCAGCTATTCTTATTTCATTTTAAGTTCCCTATGAGAAGAATATGTCAGCTGGTGCTCAGGGTGCTCCTAACCTCTACTCTCTATCCCATCTTGACAAGACATAGCTTAGCAACTTATTCAATATAGAAAACAAATCGATTACTGACAAACTTAAAATCTGTGGAGACTGTGTGGAGAATTTACAGACTAAACAACAGTAGGTTGTGGATTACACAACGCCATGTGTATTACTACAGTGATCGTGGATTAATATGTATCCTAAATTCGGGTTATAATGGTTGTTTCTTTTAAGTCTCTTACGAAGCTAAAACAATTACTGTGATTAATAACTTAAAAAAAACAACAAATTTAATTTTTAACAACAAATTAAAACTGTTGCTCAGATCCTCATGTTTTTCCTGCTTCCAGCTCATCAACTCAAAGAACACAACTCTGTTCAACTCATCAACTCTGTTCACTAGGTGCATAATGTTTCTCTCCCCTTGTCAGGTGTCACTGTAACAAGATATTTAATGTTATTCACATCACCTGTCAGTCGTTTTAATGTCGTGGATGATCTGTGTGTGCGTGTGTGCGTGTGTGTGTGTGTGTGTGTATCAGTTCAGTTCTTGAAGCTGATGTGTTGGAAGCAGGAAAAAAGGACAAGTGCCAGGATCTGAGTGATTTTGACAAGGGCTAAATAGTGATGGCTGGAAGACTGGATCAGCGTTTCTCCAAAACAGCAGGTCTTGTTGGGTTCTCCTGGTATACAGTGGCTAATACCTAACAAAAGTGGTCCAATGAAAGACAACTCCAGGCATCAAAGGCTCTTTGGAGGAATTAAACTAGCACGTCTGGTCCGATCGGATAATGGAGAGCAGGATAATGTGTCACTCCACATTCAAACACATAGTGACCCCCTTTTCAATTAATAAGGGCTTGCTACAAATTATTTGTTATTTCCAATTATCCAGAATTCTCAGATTCCACAATAGAGTGGCTAGCTATGTCATTTTCAGTTAATGAAATATAACATCATGCCACAAATCTATGCGTGATTCCAGTACAAGGGTGATTTTAAGCTTATGACTTGTGAACATATCCGCTGTGGTCATTCAGTATGATCATTCCTCTAAAGTACTTAGCACTGCTGTGATAAGGGACTTGATTGATTCAGTCTACTCATGCTTTAGCAGCATGTTCAGCATGTCTACTACACGCCATGCATTGATTCTAACAATCAATAAACACGCATATTCATAGACAATAAACACAGCATGAATGTAGATACTTTAGGGGCAAATTTTATTTATTTATTTATTTATTTATTTATTTATTTAGACACTCTCTCTTGTCTTGTCCTGCCCGCACTTGTATTGTTTAGTGGTGTTTCTATTTTTGTTCTTTGTGATACAATATAGTCTTAGAGGAACACTGTTTCATTTGAATGTGTGCTGTGTATATGGTGGAAATAACAAACACATACTATTACTACTACTAAACATAATAAATATCATAATACCCCAACCCTGTCATCATATAACGGTGTTTAAGGGGAGCACTGTATTAAAAATATTTGAAAAGTAAAACATATTTTAATCAGTTAGTCAGAAATATACTATGTACTACATGTTTCATACAAGATTTGCCCCACTCAGGTTGACAAACAAAGTCGCCCCCCCCTCCACCTCCAAACATTTCCTTATGTTTTGGCTCAGGGTCCTCTTTAGTTAAAATAGGATTATCTATAAATAGAGGTATTAGCTGGCATCATAAGATACAGGCACATGTAAGCTCCTTAAAAGCCTGCATGATGCATAGGCTTTCTCTGCCTGCTGCCTGGCTGGGTGGTGGCGCTCCTGTGGCCGGACCTTTCAAGGAACAGCCTGTTTACACCCTACGGCTGTAACCTTAGGCCCTGGCATGCAAGGTTGACCTTGTGTACAGCATGGTAAACATAGCACAGAAAAAAAAACGACCCTCGACATTTTTCTTACTGTATGTTTCAGTTGTTTTATTTATATTGTGTAAATCAATATTAATAGGTGATCTATTTAGTTAATGCTATTAATATTGGCACAGTCTTTTCAGTTGTGTCAGATCAATGATGAATGTCAGTTGAGATGACCTTGTGTACAGCACGGTACACACAGCACAGAAAAAAAATGACCATAATAAAAGTGACTTTAACTGGTGTTTAACATGTGAAGTTATACATTAGATGAGCCTTTGGACAGATTATACAATCACTTTTGTGATCACATTGTAATTACAATATCATACTTTTACAATTACATTTGAATTTTCTGTTGTCCTATGAGTTTAATATACTTAGACATCAATGTGTTAATACTATAACCAATAGACATTCATGTGTTGGTACTATAGATATTGACATTGATATGTGGACATTTTTCTTACAGTGCACTCTAGCCCTTTTATGTATATTATGCATGTATATATTAATTTGTGATTTACTAATTTAATGCTATTAATATTGACATAATATTCTCCCAAAAAATAGACACTTTCTCATACAACACAAACTCACAACATCATTTTATTCACATTGTCCGATACAGGTGCCCAATACTCAGGGATCATCAGTTCTGATGCATGAGAGGTAGTGTTGGTGATTTCTCTGCTGTAACACACCTATAGTGATAATGTCTTTATATTTTGCTTTGAATCACCCTGTCGGTACAAAAAATCTGTATATGCAAACTGTTTTATCTCTGGCATATTAAGTAAATTAAACGCAAGAAAAGTGAATGATTGTTTTACCACTACAGGTTGCAAAGTGTATAAAGATATAGGGTGCCTAGATAAAGGAGTTCCAATCACTCAGCATTCAGCACCACCAGTATACTGATCACCGCCTGATTTAAGAATCATCTGCTCTTGTTTCCTCACAGGTTCAGGACTTCAGTTAGATGGACTTTGTTCAGGTTGAATGATTCATACGTAGGTCACTGTGTGGCTCAACAAACAAAAAACATTCCTCTGAAACTTGTCAGGTTCAGGGACTGGCTTGGAAATGGGAGCCTTTAAAAGCCCCCAGGAAGCCTTGAGAAGTGTTCCTGAAGACCACATTAAAAATATGAGAACGTCTGACTTTCTGGAGGCAAAATGTGAAGATATGAAGGGGTGGCTCAGGACTTTTGTGCAATACTGTACAATGTAACTACAGCTCACTAATTGTATGATGAAATATATCTGGAAATCACCAGGCTGTTTTGGACATGGTGTGCCAGGACCGAAACTGCACCCAGCCCCATTCCTGAGGATCTACCGCCCAGTTTAGTTTCAACACAGCTGGCTCTAATATTCAGATTCAGTCAGAGGCCTTGATTAACAAGATCGACTGTGTTGGATTAGAAATTGTGATGAACTCCACAAGCCTGCACATTTCCAGAAACAGAGCTGCTCAGCAATGAACTTCGAGTTCTAATAGGACATATATATGTTCCAATAGTAATATACATGTTCTATGAGTTTTTAAAACAATAAAATGTTAAAATGAACCCATTCATACAGAACTAACTTTAGTATGAAAAGGAAAAATGTCACAGAATTTGATCTGGTCAGTGATAATATTTTGTAATGTGGGTTTTCCCTATTGTCCCATGTGATTAAAACACCATAAGCTATATGAATTGCCTGTTTTGACTTAAGTATACAGTACAGGCCAAAAGTTTGGACACACCTTCTCATTCAATGTGTTTTCTTTATTTCCACTATTTACATTGTAG
>JBBJLR010000160.1:3449039-3461743 GCA_037577145.1 Brachypetersius gabonensis
AGAGAGAGAGAGAGAGAGAGAGAGAGAGAGAGAGAGAGAGAGAGAGAGAGAGAGAGAGAGAGAGAGAGAGACTCACTCTATGTGGGGTGGGGGTGGGGGTGGAGGAGGCCACTCTTCTCTGCCAAAGACATTTTTTTCCTCTTGCAGTGTAAGTCCTTTTTTTTCCTTACAGTTTTTGAGGGGAAAAACCATACCGTAGCAGAAGGGGCAGAAAAATACATCCAGGACTGTACATGTTTGTACACAAACACTCCTTCAACAGAAACTAATCTATTGCGTTCGGCGAGCAGACTTCCACTCTCTCCAGTTCCTCAAGTTTCTCAGAGCAGCAGTTGACATCACAAATAATTGTCTCCAGTCTCTCAGTTTTTGTAAACAATCCAGAAAATTCTGCTTTGATTGTGTTCTCCCCTGTCCCTCTCCTCATATTTATCCTCCCGTCCTTTATACCTGGGGACAAGGAAGTACATATGAAACACATGCTGCCAGCGACTCCAATAAATGAAGTTCCAGCACTAGAAAATTTTAATCATATATAAGCATGTTAACATATTGTGAGAGCAGACTTGTTTCCCAGTCCTCCTTACCTCAGTTGCTATGACACATTCACTCCTCTCCTCCGCTATTACAAACACGGACTGGTACATGGAGTCTCTTGGGGAACATATTGTTGATATCCTACACTCTGGCTTTTCACTGCACACACAAATCACATGGGGTGTTAACGTAAAGTAAAAGCACATGGAGCAGCGTCTCATTGTGCTCTGTTGGAGAGGAAATATTAGGGGGAGAAGGAGGGTTAGAAAAGGGGTCAGGAGACAAAGGGGTCCCACAAGCAACTGTAAACTCTATGTAAATGTGAGCTTATTGTTTTTCGTCAAGATGGTGTGAGCCCTACGAGACGCACTCGAGTCTGGTTTCATTTTCTTTAGGCACAAAGGCTGTTGACAGGAACCCCCTTCTTGGGAACTGAGTATACAAATAGACACCTTGTCTAAAGAGCGAACTAGCAGTTCCTGTCCACACTGAATGTTTATACAACACATTAGATTGAGGGCAGTTGTTGGAAATGCTGCATAGATCCTTTGACTGATTTTTAGGCCAGCAATGCCTGTTTGGATAACCAAATTGGTATCTATATTCTGAAACATCATTACTGAGGCGATGTTGATGTTATTGATGTTATTGACTGTTACTTTGTTTCTGAGGGCCAATTTCTCAAAAACTGCAGTGTCAATAGTGAATCACCACTAAAAAACTAAAAAAAATGTTATATTAGGCTTAGTCACCCCTGTGTCTAACAAATGAGGCAGAAATGGGCGAACTAAAGTCTCACCTGTACATTCTACTCAACGGTATTTTGTCTTCTAAACACTTTTCGTACTTGTGACTTTTATCCTCTTGCGAAGGGGTCTCTTTGAAGTCTTTTGACGAGTTGTAGTCCAAATGGTAGTTCTTGTGTATGTAACTGGACTTCTCTGGCCCACAGTCCACCTCCAGGTCCACCTTTTTATTGGTATTCTTGAGCTGGGACGTTGGTATTAGGTTGTCCCGTTGTGTATCGGACAGGTTATTCATGGCATCTGCGTGAGTCCTGTCGCCATTGGCCTGTCTGTGGATGTGACGGAATGCGATGACCACCATGCAGAAGAGGACCAGCAGGGCCACCAACCCAACAGCCAGGGACACGGCGGCCCACTGGAAGCCATCCTGGGTCTCTGGGGCCGGGAGGACAGGCAGGGTGACGGCAAAATACTCGCAGTGGAGTCCTGTGAAGCCACTGGGGCAGAAGCAGGCCGGGGGACCACCAGGGATGCTGACGCACGAGCCCCCATTTAGGCAGAGCTGAGGAGGGCAGGTAGTGGTCAGCTGGTTACAGTTGCGGCCGCCGTACCCCGGGGGGCAGGAGCAGATGTAGTCGTTGATTCTGTCGTGGCAGGTCCCTCCATTGGCACAGGGGCTGGGCGCGCACTCGTTGATGTTGATTTCGCAGCGCTGGCCCATAAAGCCAGCACGGCAGCTGCACATGCGGACACCTCCCAGAACCACACACGCGCCACCTGCACAGCAGCAAGAGGGGATATTCGATTACATATAGGTAAACACACACACACACACACACACACACACACACACACACACACACACACACATCTACACAGTTCATATTACATTTATAGTCAACAACATATTGACATGTATTCTCATTAATCTTCCAAGCCATCATGAACCAGCTGTTTTTAATTTATCACTAAACCCAATGAAATGTCCTAAGTGCAGATCATTCTTTGACATGGAAACAAGCACAAACTATAACTTATAGACACAGTGTAAATTGAATACAAATTTATTATGTAATGAAGTAAATATATAAATACATATGTAATACGTCTCGCATGCATGGCGAAATTACAACAATACCTATGAATTTCAATGGCTTAAAGGTTTCTGTTCAGTGAAAGAATAGCCCCTCTCTCGTTCTCTCATGCCCATATTCTATTTCTGAGTAAAAAAATCTAAGACGTACCATTGGCACACGGCAAGGTCGTGCATTTGTCCACCCTCTTCTCACAGTTTAGACCGGTGTAGCCTCTGGGGCACTCGCATGAGTAGCTGCGGCCGTTGTCTTTCTCGTGGCACTTGCCGCCTTGAAAACACGGCATATCCGCGCAGGTGAGCAGGCTGTGTTCACAGTGAGAGCCCTCAAAACCAGGCAGGCAGGTGCACTTGTAGCCATTATCCAGCTCCTAAAGGGACACAGAGGAAACAGATCTTTAGAGGAATGTTCCATTACCTTTTTGTCTCGGCTATCATAAAACAACAAAACTTGTAAAAGAGGTAATTTAAAGAGATTTTATTTTAAATGATTTTGGATAATTTCTATTGGTCCAAGCACCATAAAAAGCTCACATATTGTAAAACAAGAGTTCTTAGTCCCAATTAAGGCCATTTTTGTGTGTAATGCACATGAAAGTTAAGGTGTGTTTTCCTTTTCTTATGCAGTTCCCATGCAACATTTTGTTAAGAAAAAAGTGATGATAAGAAACATGTATAATAAGGTATATAATATATAGACAGATAGATGAACAATGACAGGTCAGTGATGTCACTGATAAAGAAATAGAGGCCAAACTCACTGTACAATGGCCTCTGTTCCTGCAGGGGTTGCTGTCGCACTGCCGCACCTCCAGCTCACAATTGACCCCAGTGTAGCCTGGCATGCACGTGCAGGTGTAGCTGCCCTGGCCTGTGTTCATGCACGTGGCTCCATTCTTGCACGGCTTGTGGTGGGTGCAGAAGTTCAGATCTAGTGTCAAATGTGAATGATACCACTTGAATCACAACCTACAATCGACTTTTAAGTTCATTTTCACATAATAGGGGTTACTTGACTTGGTCAGCATGGGCCTAAACTAGCATCTTTCACCTCTTTTACTTCTACCCAGTCCTACTGCAGATGGTTATTATGAATGAAGTCTATATGTTCATTCATACATTTAAACTACTATCAAGCCAGCACCATTCATGGGCTGAGTTGGTGTTCAGGCTCACCTTGGTCACAAAAGAGTCCACCCCAGCCTTCCTTGCAGTTGCACTGCCAGGGCTTTTGGCAAGTGCCATGCTTGCACGCAGGGTATTTCTTACACTCTGTGCAAAAAGTGCCCTGCCAGCCTTCTCTGCACCTGCAACAGATAACAGTTCGCATATAAGCACATAAATACTCATTATAAATACAAACTGAAAACAGATCTAATCGTGTGTCTGTGTAATCGACGAAAGCCGATATTTGCCAAGCTCCGATTATGCCGGATTAATCTCACTTTCACCCAAATGGCGGTTTGAAAATAAGTGGTGTAACTAGCACAATGAGATAATCTTGGCTAAACTCTCATAGTAAGGATTTATCTTTTATATAGGTCAGAAATGGCCAGCAGAGTGAAAACAGAAGGGCTGCACAAACATATGATATGCAGAGAGATGCAGTTCTGGATGTGGGGCAAAGAGACTAATACTTTAATGGAAGTTAAGCAAAAAAAAGACAAGTGATTCTTATTTAGTGATTGAGATTTCACAGTAATACTAATCCAACGTTTGTCACACACCCGCTTTCCCAGCACATGTACTTACAAACACTCTCCGGGCTTGGAGCAATTGCCGTTGGTTTCACTGCATCCTATAAGGCAGACGGCTGTAACAGCAAAAAGAGAGTTCCTATTAGTAAAGCAGATCCTGTGGCCCAGGCCTGGCTCAGCTCAGTGTAATGTTCATGGATGACTTCAAAGCTTGAGAAAAATGAATGGTTCTTATTATCAGCTTTGAAAGTACATTCTAACTCAAGCCAGATATCACTCATAGTGAATGAATCAAGCATAAAGACCCATTCTTAGCAGGCCCACAAAAAACAGGACACACAAGGCTAGAAATGCATAGAAAACCACACAAATGCATAATACCTACTGTTTACTCTGTGAATTAAGTATAGTCTATTAGCCTCATTTCTGCGGGTTAAAATGCTGCAGGACTGCATGCTCATGACCGTTTAAAATGGCATTTCAAAGAAACTAAAGTATAAAATGGTTGTGGGATTTTTAAAGCTGTGGTGCAGCCATATAAACTTTGCTATGTTTGTGTTATGCCTTGTTATATATGCTTTTAATACTGGTTGCATAAAACTACGATTTTGCATTACGGACTATAAAACGCATCTCACTGGGGTGGAATAACGGCGTTTTATATTATACACTGGTGTCTCATTTCAGTACAGGTGTGTTATGTTAATATGTTAATGTTTCCTTTCTTCAGTGGATTAGAACCTTCAGCATTATAACATTTTGATACCATTAAGCACTTATATTTCAATATTATGCTTTCTTCCCTGCACTCGCTTTTGAATATCTTCAAAGAGGGGTTGTCTGCATGGGCTTGCTTGTTTAATTTTATGATTCAAGCAACACAGCGAGTACTTTATTTGCTTCAGTCTTAATGTCTGAGCGTATTGGACTTAGAAGAGCTTATAGCATTGTACAGTACATTATATTGTCACACCCTATGTATGCATCTATCTATATCTATCTATCTATAGCCTATACAAAGCCTCTGTCTATGTATGCCTCTGTGTGTGTGTATGTATATATATATATATATATTTATATATATCATAAAGACTAGGGATCCTGAAGCCTCAGTGTCTGAGTAGGTCTGGTGTAGACCTGTGAGACTGGTGTGCTGGTAGAGCTGGTCTCCTGTTGTGTGGCTGTGGTGGGGCGCTGCAGTGGGGCAGATCTGCTGGTTAGTCCGGAGCAGATGCTCCATCTCACTAACGGCCAGCTGCCCCTATTGTTGTTCCGAGTCTGCGCGAGCCCTATTTGCAGCTGCTCCGCTGCCGCGCGACAATGGGGCACTCGGCAATTTCGTGGCGCGTGGCGGATAATAATGCCGCGATTAACCCGGCGCGTGCTCGCCCCTCCCCCGGCGCCGTGACGCGGTCGCGCGGGATTAAATTACCACGCACGCGCTGGGAGTAGCCTACACACACACACACACGCACACGCACGCACACACACATGCATGCACCAAGGGGGCTTCGGACAGACTGAAGTTTAAACATAAATATGTAACATACTATTTAAAAATGTGTATGGCATACTATATATATACACTGATGCATAAACTTGGAGCCCCTTATCTTGACGATCATATATATATATATATACGATGTTTGTAACAGAATATAAAATGACTATAATAAGAATAGTAATAATAAACTAATGCTTTTATTAAACTAGACTGAATGTGACTGGCATGCCTCTTTCGGACTTCTGGACACACACCACTGATCTTAGAATTTGTTCTGCAGCCCAGCAGAGTTCACACATGCTTCAGGTCTATTAAACTGCTGGGAACCCAAGCATGGTTTGATGAGTGAGAATGGAGGGAAACAGCAGACCATGTTAGGACTAGCAGACTGGACACGAGCCCGGAGGACAGCACAGCAAAATCGTAACAGCTGAATTTGCCCTTACAGTGCTGATTAACACTGACTGCACTCAAGTATTCAATGAACTTATGTGTGCTGTGTGTGTTCCTGTGTGTTTTCCTCTCAACATAAATTAAAGTATAACTGCTGATCATGTAAAAACACTGCATGCCCTCAGATAAATACTGCACCTATCAGGGTATAAACGTCGTCACTGGGGTGGAACCCTCAAGGGTGTGCCTCCAGGACCTTTATTTATACAACATAATTGTATTGTATTCTGTTGTCGTTATGATTTTCAGTTTATATTGACCCTATAAACCCTGCCCCAGGTTTGTTGTTTTTTTAAAAAAAAAATGCAAACTTGTGTTTCATTGGGGATACTGAACCATTAGGGCCAGCTGGGTCCTCTGAGGGTACATTTACATCATAATATTAAAGTTTACACTGCAGTTAACATAACAAACACTGAGGATTTTGTTCGGGATCCCCAAAATACATAACTGTCTTTTAACAAAAGACTTTCAGGCAGAAAAAGCCACCAGGTTAGGCCGTCGAAAGCTCCCCCTGTGCACCTGTGAAAGGTCTGTTTGATGAGAGCAAGGTCAAAGTACTAAAGTAAATCCCTCCATCGCCTAAAGGCCAGTGGATGATGATCTCTTGATTGCTTACGTTCTTCGCAGTATTCCCCCTTCCAGCCAGGGAGACAGGACAACTGCCCATCTGGATTGCAGGTGTAGTGGCCAAAACGGTCGTCCCTGGGCGTGCATATTTTGGAACAACTGTCGCCGTAGTAATTTTCATTGCAGATGAACCGGTAAGAATACCTTAGCTCCGTCTGCTGCCCGCTCTGAACATCCTGAAACCACTCATGGCCTACTTCCAACTGTCTTTGGATGGAAAAAGAACTAATCTGTAAGTCGGGGCTGTTTGAGTCTAGGAGAAAAAAAAACAAACATAAAGGTCACATCACAGAACCATTATAGAATCATGTCACAGAACTATAGAACTACTACAGAACCATATCACAGAATTGTAGAACTACACTAGAACCATATCACAGAACTATAGAACTACTATAGAACCACATAAAAGAACTATAGAACTACTACAGAACCTTATCACAGAACTGTAGAACTACACTAGAACCACATCACAGAACTATAGAACTACTATAGAACCACATCACAGAACTATAGAACTACTATAGAACCACATCACAGAACTATAGAACTACTATAGAACCACATCACAGAACTACAGAACTACTACAGAACCTTATCACAGAACTGTAGAACTACTATAGAACCATATCACAGAACTGTAGAACTACTATAGAACCATATCACAGAACTGCAGAACTACTATAGAACCATATCACAGAACTGTAGAACTACTATAGAACCATATCACAGAACTGTAGAACTACTATAGCCCATTCATCAAGTGATGCATTGGGCTGCCGCCAACGAGGGGCGCCCAGGGAGCAGTGTGTGGGGACAGTACCTTGCTCAAGGGAATCTCAGTGGTGACACTAGCAGTTGGGCTTCAAACCCACAACCTTCTGATTGCAGGGCCAACGCCCTAAACACTAGGCTAACCAGCTTGCCATATAGAACCATATTACAATGTTCTGAAACTATTGTAGAACCATATCTCAAAATTACAGAGGCATTATGGAACCATTTTACAAAGTTATAGAACTATTATGGAACCGTATCACAGAGTTATTAAACTATATCACAAAATTACAGCCCCATTATGAACCATACCAGTGAACCATACTCATATATACTTATATACTTATAAAACAACAAAGAAACCATATCAGAAAATTATAGAAGCAGTATAAAACCATATTACAACGTATAGGGAACCTTATCACAAAATCATAGAGACATTCTAGAACCATATTATGGAACTACTATTGAACCATATCACAAAATTATCAAACCATTCTAGAACCATATTACAAAAAATACAGAAGAAACATGTTAGATGTTTTTATTTTTAAACGAATATTAAAGCCTTTTGTCTCTCTGTGGTGTGACAGATGGGCTCTGGGTTCGGGGCCACTGTAATGTATAAGGGTAAAATGAATTTCCTTTTCCTTTAAGTCAAGCAAAACATTCCCATGCTGTTATCCCACTCCAAAGGGCGGGGACACAGAAAGGTGTAAAATACAGGAAAATGCAGTCGGATGGTTTTGGCAAGCGCTGAGTATTCTCACCAAAGCCCACTGAGCTTTCCCACGCCAAAAATAAACTAAAGGAAGTTTCAATTGTGTTGGGCTCCGAGAATGTGGAGGTGTTTTGGAGCGGGAAACAAAGTGGGGTTTCTCAGTGAAACGTGACATTTGAAAAGAAAAAAACCTGCTGGAAAAAAAAAGGATTTGCTACAAACGAACCTTCAGTCAAAGTAATCAAAATGAAATACTACAAGCAATACTATTTCAAAATAATAATAGTAATAATAAAGATGCTTAGTTCAATGCAGGATATGTACAGTGGTGTCGCCCTCTAGTGGCTTAAAATTGATCCACTTACCTACAGGTGAATAACGAGCTTCAATAATCAAAGAAAATGATCCCTGAAGGGGGGAAAAAAAAGAGAAACCTGCATTTGTAATGACATCCAGAGAAGAAGGTCTGCTCATAGAATAGTGGGTTAAAGTATTAACAGCATTGCAAGGCCTGGTCTGAGAATTTTAACAGTTGCTGTACAGTTGTCTTGTCTGTTTTATCCTATTTTAATGTGCTTTTAGTTAAAAAAAAAAAGAAGCAAAAACAGCAGCTTTATCACATCTTACCGGCCATCCAAAGCTGAAGGGCAGTCGAAGTAGTGTGCCTTGAGTTCCAGTCCCTATCCTAAAGGAGTTGGTGCCCAGCACTGGGGTGACTGCTGTGCCAAAGATGCAGTCCCCTGGAGAGACCACTGCCTGGTAGTTTTTGAGGCAAACTCGAAAGAAAGTCCTGCAATCAGGCCTGCACTGCTCTCCATTGGCCAGAAGACCCTTGAAATTCTTGAACTCGTGAAGGTCCAGTTCAAAAACACCAGATCCTAACATCTAAAAGGAGGGGAGAAAGGAGGGGTAAAGAAAAGGCAAAGGCATTTTTTATACTGTGCATCTTATGAACACTGGTCCACTGGTGGACAGTGATGATGGTGATGGTGATGGTGGTTGTAGAGGTGGGTGGTGAAGATGGGGTGACCGTTAAAAGCCAGAGTCTTCTGCACCCCTGCGCGCGCGCTGCTGGGGGTATTTACCTGCGTAATGAGCGTGGAGAGCAGCGCGAGGAGGAAGGTGAGCCGAGCTGCCATGCTGCTGCTGCTCCCTTTGGATTGGGGTGGGGGGGCAGCCGCTTCAGTAGCCTCTATTCCCCTACGAGCTCCTACTCCAAGGGTTGCAAAAATTAATATAAAAAAGGAGATACAAACAGAAAAAGAAAAAAAAACACTTGAGCGTATAAAAGGCGTATATTCCTTTGCGCGCGAGCTCCTCGGGTCCTGGGGCGCGTGTCCACAAAAAATAAAAACAAAAACAAAATTCCTGCAGCTTTTTTGTTTATCCCAAAAGGTGAAGCTGAGCCAGAAGAGGAGTATCCACTCTTATCCCACCACCGTGCATGGTCACTATTCCACTGTGGTCACCTCGATGCCTGTCGCTTTGTGCATGAGGGGTCTCCAGAGTGTGTGTATACGTGTGTATGTGTGTGTATGTGTTTGGGTTTGGGGGTGTTTCTCCTCACGCTCGTCTTCTTAAGAAGTGAATGAAGTCTTGTTTCTCGCGTCCCTCAGTATTTATACTGGCTTTGTGTCCGCGCTGCTCATTACATAAACGGTCCGTCACTGAGGCCACGCCTACTCGACAGGCTCTGGCACGCCCCCTCCACCTCCTCCCCATTTGCCCGAACAATAACGATGTTCACATCTGAGCTGGCAGCACCTCATCATGCAGAGCGTTACAGTGGTACCAAGGACTGATAGACTGACATCTGTTGACATATTTAGAGAGCAGTCACTTTTCATGCAAATGTTTTACAATTTTAACCCCAAAATAAAGACCACAAATCCTAAGCCAATGTGTCAAGTCAAGTTAAGCTCTACTTGACTTGACTTGTGTGTGTATATGTGTGTGTGTGTGTGTGTGTGTGCGTGTGAGAGAGAGATATATATATCTATATATCGTATATAATTGGAATAAAGTGACTTAAGACTTCATAAGTAGAAGGCTCGCTATGTTCTGTCTGACCTGTAGCTGTGAGTAATGAGTGTCCTGCACATCCAGCCGGACTGTTGTCTCTGCTCAGGAGTTTAGGAGGTGTGAGTGTAGAACAGGACTTCATTATCATACAGCTGAAGGCTTATCGCCCCCATCGGCCTTGCGGGACCCGGAGCGCGCGACCCGCTCACAGACACGCGCCAGTCCACACCCAGCTCGAGCCCAACTTTCTCTATATTTAATATTTTTGGTGCCAACAGTGAAATGCAAAATGCAAAATATAAACGCTGCAAAATCCTCCTCATAATCACGCAATTACAGGAATTAATTCATTCATTTATTAAGTGTTTCTAAACAATTTCATTTAGGTGGAATATAAATAACTAAATAAGAAAATATATTTGGATGTAGGCAACAATACAAAAAAACAATGACAATTATAAAACATTCTCCCCTCTTATTTCTAAAATGTTTTTCTGGAAAGTACAAAAAATATTGTACACAAAAATATATCTATATATATTTCCCAGAAGCCTCACTGGGCCAGACTGGCCAGGAATGCTGCTCTCGGTCTCTGTGACTGATGGTTTCTGCAACACGGGTGTTTTTATTTCCGTTTAATGGAAACGCCTAATTAAAGAAAACAGAACTGGGTCTCACAACTTTTTCTGCCCGGGACTGTTTTGCCCTTGCGTGAATGTTGTGGGTCATGATGCGTTTCGTGACGTCATTGCTCGGTCCTCAGCGGAGAAATACAGGAAAGAGGAAGCAAGGGTTGCCAGATCACTAGCTATCAGGCTTATAGGTAAATAGTGATTTTTATGCTCCAAATTCCCAGTCGGTGTGTTCAAGCACTCATTCATATTTCATTTCAATAGCTCGAGGATGTTATGTTTTTGAATAGTTTTTTATGCGTCTGCTTGTATAGGTCATTTAGGTGCAGTGTATAATCCTATTGGGGGTATATATTTGTAAACAAACACAAAATTGTGTAGTTGAATTGCCGTTGGAGGTTCCTATTTAGTGAAATTGTAATTATAATGAGATATCGGCCAAACTCATGTGGGGGGTGTTGGGGTAAAGGTAAAGGGGTCTGACGCCAGAGCCACTTACAATCATTATTTGCAGGGACAATCCCACTGGAGCATCTGAGGGTTAAGAGTCATGCTCAAGGACACAATGGTTAAAAGTTGACGTTTGAACCTGCAGTGTTTTACCCACTAGGCTACGGCCACCATAGGTAAGGATGCAGTTATTGGATGAGGGAATGTTTCATATTTTTAAACACACAAATAAGGTTTGTGACATATTTTGATGTGTCTATTTGATTGCCACTAGAGGATACTGTATAGGGAAATTCTAATTATATATAATGTGCTATCAGCCAATCTCAGATGAGGGCAGGGCAATTAGGGACTTGGACTGGGGGTTTTATAGATTTTTAAACAAACAAACAAATAAATTGGCAACATATTTTGATCAATCTATTTGACTGCCACTGGAGGATTCTTCTTAGGAAATTCTAGTTATAATCTCAGGTGAGTGGCAGCGCTACTGTAGCAGGGATTAAGTTCTTAGAATGCGGGATTTTCACATATTTTTAAACAAACAAACAAATAAATATAATTGTTAGTTTGCATCACATAATTTGATCTGTTTTACTGCCACTAGAGGATTCTGCTTAGGAAATTCTTCTTATAATGAGCTATTTGCCAATCTCAGGAGAGGGGCGGGACTATTAGGGGCAGGGATGCAGTTCTTGGACTTGGGGGTTTACATGCTTTTAAACAAACAAACAAATATAAATACATTTGCCTCACATATTTTGGCTTATTTGACTGCCACTGAATGGTTCTGTTCACAGAAATTCTAATTATAATGAGCTATTAGCCAATCTCAGGTGAGGGGCTACTGGAGCAGGGATTAAGTTCTTAGAAATGGGGGATTTTCACATATTTTCAAACAAACAAACAAACACACAAACATATATAATTGTGCCTTTGCATCTTATATTTTTGTCTTTTTGATTGCCTGATTCTGTTATGAAATTCTAATTATAATGAGTTAGTCTAATTATAATGAGTTATTCTAATGATAATGAGCCACCAGTCGCAGGTGAGGAATGGGACAATTAGGAGATTCTGTTTCTTTGGATGGGGTGGGGGGTTACATATTTTTAAACAAACAAACAATCAATCAATCAATCAATCAATCAATCAATCAATCAATCAAACAATTACGAATGTAAGTTTGCCTCACATCTTTTGAGCGTTTTTTTCATTTAAACTGGAGGATTCTGTTTAGGGAAATCTCAGATGAGGGGCGGGGCTTTTGAGGCAGGGCTCGAAAGCCCTGGATCAAACCCTGGATAAAAGATGGGTTTTCATTAACTCCATGGAACTGATTGTCCCAATTGGGGTGGAGGTAGCTCAGTTGGTAGGATACTTGCCTCCAGACCAAGAGGTCACAGGTTCAAATCCTACCTCCAGCACACCACCACTGGGTC